>JAVRKA010000731.1:0-58361 GCA_034508555.1 Venustoraphidia nigricollis | reverse complement strand
GCCTATCAGCACCTATATTTGAAATGCCTATCGGCGACCATATCTAAAATGCCTATCGACACCTATATTTGAAATACCTATCGGCTTCTATATCTGAAATGCCTATCGGCACCTATTTTTAAAATGCCAATCGGTAAATATATCTGAAATGCCTATCGGCACCTATATCTGAAATGCCTATCGGCACCAATTTTTGAAATGCCTATCGGAAACTACATCTGGAATGCCTATCGGCAACTATATCTGATATGCCTATCGGCACCTATATCTGAAATGCCTATCGGCACCTATTTTTGAAATGCCAATCGGCTTCTATATCTGAAATGCCTATCGGCACCTATTTTTAAAATGCCAATCGGCAACTATATCAGAAATGCCTATCGACACCTATTTTTAAAATGCCAATCGGCAACTATATCTGAAATGCCTATCGGCACCTATATCTAAAATGCCTATCGGCACCTATATTTGAAATGCCTATCGGCTTCTATATCTGAAATGCCTATCGGCACCTATTTTTAAAATGCCAATTGGCAACTATATCTGAAATGCCTATCGGCACCTATATCTGAAATGCCTATCGGCACCTATTTTTGAAATGCCTATCGGAAACTACATCTGAAATGCCTATCAGCACCTATATTTGAAATGCCTATCGGCAACCATATCTGGAATGCCTATCGGCACCTATATTTGAAATGCCTATCGGCTTCAATATCTGAAATGCCTATCGACACCTATTTTTAAAATGCCAATCGGCAACTATATCTAAAATGCCTATCGGCACCTATATCTAAATTGCCTATCGGCACCTATTTTTGAAATGCCAATCGGAAACTACATCTGAAATGCCTATCAGCACCTATATTTGAAATTCCTATCGGCAACCATATCTAGGATGCCTATCGGCACCTATATTTGAAATGCCTATCGGCTTCTATATCTGAAATGCCTATCGGCACCTATTTTTAAAATGCCGATCGGCAACGATATCTGAAATGCCTATCGGCACCTATATCTGGAATGCCTATCGGCACCTATTTTTGAAATGCCTATCGGAAACTACATCTTAAATGCCTATCAGCACCAATATTTGAAATGCCTATCGGCAACCATACCTGAAATGCCTATCGAACCCAATATTTGAAATACCTATCGGCTTCTATATCTGAAATGCCTATCGGCACCTATTTTTAAAATGCCAATCGGCAACTATAACTGAAATGCCTATCGGCACCTATATCTGAAATGCTTATCGGCACCAATTTTTGAAAAGCCTATCGGAAACTACATCTGAAATGCCTATCAGCACCTATATTTGAAATGCCTATCGGCAACCATATCTGGAATGCCTATCAGCACCTATATTTGAAATGCCTATCGGCTTCTATATCTGAAATGCCTATCGGCACCTATATTTAAAATGCCAATCGGCAACTATATCTGAAATGCCTATCGGCACCTATATCTGAAATGCCTATCGGCACCTATTTTTGAAATGCCTATCGAAAACTACATCTGAAATGCCTATCAGCACCTATATTTGAAATGCCTATCGGCAACTATATCTGATATGCCTATCGGCACCTATATCTGAAATGCCTATCGGCACCTATTTTTGAAATGCCAATCGGCAACTATATCTGAAATGCCTATCGGCACATATTTTTAAAATGCCAATCAGCAACTATGTCTGAAATGCCTATCGGTACCTATTTTTGAAATGCCAATCGGAAACTACATCTGAAATGCCTATCAGCACTTATATTTGAATAGCCTATAGGCAACCATATCCGGAATGCCTTTGGCACCTATATTTGAAATGCCTATCGGCTTCTATATCTGAAATGCCTATCGGCACCTATTTTTAAAATGCCAATCGGCAACTATATCTGAAATGCCTATCGGCACACATATCTGAAATGCCTATTGGCACCTATTTTTGAAATCCCTTTCGGAAACTACATCTGAAATGCCTATCTGCTCCTATATTTGAAATGCCTATCGGCAACCATATCTGGAATGCCTATCAGCACCTATATTTAAAATGCCTATCGGCTTCTATATCTGAAATGCCTATCGGCACCTATTTTTAAAATGCCAATCGGCTTCTATATCTGAAATGCCTATCGGCACCTATTTTTAAAATGCCAATCGGCAACTATATCTGAAATGCCTATCGACACCTATTTTTAAAATGCCAATCGGCAACTATATCTGAAATGCCTATCGGCACCTATATCTAAAATGCCTATCGGCACCTATATTTGAAATGCCTATCGGCTTCTATATCTGAAATGCCTATCGACACCTATTTTTAAAATGCCAATCGGCAACTATATCTGAAATGCCTATCGGCACCTATATCTGAAATGCCTATCGGCACCTATTTTTGAAATACCTATCGGAAACTACATCTGAAATGCCTATCAGCACCAATATTTGAAATGCCTATCGGCAACTATACCTGAAATGCCTATCGACACCAATATTTGAAATACCTATCGGCTTCTATATCTGAAATGCCTATCGGCACCTATTTTTAAAATGCCAATCGGCAACTATATCTGAAATGCCTATCGGCACCTATATCTGAAATGCTTATCGGCACCAATTTTTGAAATGCCTATCGGAAACTACATCAGAAATGCCTATCAGCACCTATATTTGAAATGCCTATCGGCAACCATATCTGGAATGCCTATCGGCACCTATATTTGAAATGCCTATCGGCTTCTATATCTGAAATGCCTATCGGCACCTATATTAAAAATGCCAATCGGCAACTATATCTGAAATGCCTATCGGCACCTATATTTTAAATGCCTATCGGACACTATATCTGATATGCCTATCGGCACCTATGTCTGAAATGCCTATCGGCACCTATTTTTGAAATGCCTATCGGAAACTACATCTAAAATGCCTATCAGCACCTATTTTTAAAGTGCCAATCGGCAACTAAATCAGAAATGCCTATCGGCACATATATCTGAAATGCCTATCGGCACCTCTTTCTGAAATGCCTATTGGCACCTCTTTTTGAAATGCCTTTCGGAATCTACATCTGAAATGCCTATCTGCTCCTATATTTGAAATGCCTATCGGCAACCATATCTGAAAAGCCTATCGACAACTATATTTAAAATACCTATCGGCTTCTATATCTGAAATGCCTATCGGCACCTGTTTTTAAAATGCCAATCGGCAACTATATCTGAAATACCTTTCGGCTCCTATATCTGAAATGCCTATCGGCATCAATATTTGAAATGCCTATCGGAAACTACATCTAAAATGCCTATCAGCACCTATATTTGAAATGTCTATCGGCAACCATATCTGGAATGCTTATCGGCACCTATATTAGAAATGCCTATCGGCTTCTATATCTGAAATGCCTATCGGCACCTATTTTTAAAATGCCAATCGGCAACTATATCTGAAATGCCTATTGGCACCTATATCTGAAATGCCTATCGGCACCTATTTTTGAAATGCCCATCGGAAACTACATCTGAAATGGCTATCAGCACCTATATTTGAAATGCCTATCGGCAACCATATCTGGAATGCCTATCGGCACCTACATTTGAAATGCCTATCGGCTTCTATATCTGAAATGCCTATCGGAACCTATTTTTAAAATGCCAATCGGCAACTATATCTGAAATGCCTATCGGCACCTATATCTGAAATGCCTATCGACACCTATATTTGAAATACCTATCGGCTTCTATATCTGAAATGCCTATCGGCACCTATTTTTAAAATGCCAATCGGTAACTATATCTGAAATGCCTATCGGCACCTATATCTGAAATGCCTATCGGCACCAATTTTTGAAATGCCTATCGGAAACTACATCTGGAATGCCTATCACCTATATTTGAAATGCCTATCGGCAACCATATCTGGAATGCCTATCGGCACCTATATTTGAAATGCCTATCGGCTTCTATATCTGAAATGCCTATCGACACCTATTTTTAAAATGCCAATCGGCAACTATATCTGAAATGCCTATCGGCACCTATATCTAAAATGCCTATCGGCACCTATTTTTTAAATGCCTATCGGAAACTACATCTGAAATGCCTGTCAGCACCTTTATTTGAAATTCCTATCGGCAACCATATCTGGGATGCCTATCGGCACCTATATTTGAAATGCCTAACGGCTTTTATATCTGAAATGCCTATCGGCACCTATTTTTAAAATGCCAATCGGCAACTATATCTGAAATGCCTATCGGCACCTATATCCGAAATGCCTATCGGCACCTATTTTTGAAATGCCTATCGGAAACTACATCTGAAATGCCTATCAGCACCAATATTTGAAATGCCTATCGGCAACCATACCTGAAATGCCTATCGACACCAATATTTGAAATACCTATCGGCTTCTATATCTGAAATGCCTATCGGCACCTATTTTTAAAATGCCAATCGGCAACTATATCTGAAATGCCTATCGGCACCTATATCTGAAATGCTTATCGGCACCAATTTTTGAAATGCCTATCGGAAACTACATCTGAAATGCCTATCAGCACCTATATTTGAAATGCCTATCGGCAACTATATCTGATATGCCTATCGGCACCTATATCTGAAATGCCTATCGGCACCTATTTTTAAAATGCCAATCGGCAACTATGTCTGAAATGCCTATCGGTACCTATTTTTGAAATGCCTATCGGAAACTACATCTGAAATGCCTATCAGCACTTATATTTGAATAGCCTATCGGCAACCATATCGGGAATGCCTATCGGCACCTATATTTGAAATGCCTATCGGCTTCTACATCTGAAATGCCTATCGGCACCTATTTTTAAAATGTCAATCGGCAACTATATCTGAAATGCCTATCGGCACCTATATCTGAAATGCCTATTGGCACATATTTTTGAAATGCCTTTCGGAAACTACATCTGAAATGCCTATCTGCTCCTATATTTGAAATGCCTATCGGCAACCATATCTGGAATGCCTATCGGCACCTATATTTAAAATGCCTATCGGCTTCTATATCTGAAATGCCTATCGGCACCTATTTTTAAAATGCCAATCGGCTTCTATATCTGAAATGCCTATCGGCACCTATTTTTAAAATGCCAATCGGCAACTATATCTGAAATGCCTATCGACACCTATTTTTAAAATGCCAATCGGCAACTATATCTGAAATGCCTATCGGCACCTATATCTAAAATGCCTATCGGCACCTATATTTGAAATGCCTATCGGCTTCTATATCTGAAATGCCTATCGGCACCTATTTTTAAAATGCCAATTGACAACTATATCTGAAATGCCTAACGGCACCTATATCTGAAATGCCTATCGGCACCTATTTTTGAAATGCCTATCGGAAACTACATCTGAAATTCAATATCAGCACCTATATTTGAAATGCCTATCGGAAACCATATCTGGAATGCCTATCAACACCTACATTTGAAATGCCTATCGGCTTCTATATCTGAAATGCCTATCGGAACCTATTTTTAAAATGCTAATCGGCAACTATATCTGAAATGCCTATCGGCACCTATATCTGAAATGCCTATCGGCACCTATTTTTGAAATGCCTATCGGAAACTACATCTGAAATGCCTATCAGCACCTATATTTGAAATGCCTATCGGCAACCATATCTGAAATGCCTATCGACACCTATATTTGAAATACCTATCGGCTTCTATATCTGAAATGCCTATCGGCACCTATTTTTAAAATGCCAATCGGTAAATATATCTGAAATGCCTATCGGCACCTATATCTGAAATGCCTATCGGCACCAATTTTTGAAATGCCTATCGGAAACTACATCTGGAATGCCTATCGGCAACTATATCTGATATGCCTATCGGCACCTATATCTGAAATGCCTATCGGCACCTATTTTTGAAATGCCAATCGGCTTCTATATCTGAAATGCCTATCGGCACCTATTTTTAAAATGCCAATCGGCAACTATATCTGAAATGCCTATCGACACCAATTTTTAAAATGCCAATTGGCAACTATATCTGAAATGCCTATCGGCACCTATATCTGAAATGCCTATCGGCACCTATTTTTTAAATGCCTATCGGAAACTACATCTGAAATGCCTATCAGCACCTATATTTGAAATGCCTATCGGCAGCCATATCTGGAATGCCTATCGGCACCTATATTTGAAATGCCTATCGGCTTCAATATCTGAAATGCCTATCGACACCTATTTTTAAAATGCCAATCGGCAACTATATCTGAAATGCCTATCGGCACCTATATCTAAAAAGCCTATCGGCACCTATTTTTGACATGCCTATCGGAAACTACATCTGAAATGCCTATCAGCACCAATATTTGAAATGCCTATCGGCAACCATACCTGAAATGCCTATCGAACCTAATATTTGAAATACCTATCGGCTTCTATATCTGAAATGCCTATCGGCACCTATTTTTAAAATGCCAATCGGCAACTATATCTGAAATGCCTATCGGCACCTATATCTAAAATGCTTATCGGCACCAATTTTTGAAATGCCTATCGGAAACTACATCTGAAATCCCTATCAGCACCTATATTTGAAATGCCTATCGGCAACCATATCTGGAATGCCTATCAGCACCTATATTTGAAATGCCTATCGGCTTCTATATCTGAAATGCCTATCGGCACCTATATTTAAAATGCCAATCGGCAACTATATCTGAAATGCCTATTGGCACCTATATCTGAAATGCCTATCGGCACCTATTTTTGAAATGCCTATCAAAAACTACATCTGAAATGCCTATCAGCACCTATATTTGAAATGCCTATCGGCAACTATATCTGATATGCCTATCGGCACCTATATCTGAAATGCCTATCGGCACCTATTTTTGAAATGCCAATCGGCAACTATATCTGAAATGCCTATCGGCACATATTTTTAAAATGCCAATCAGCAACTATGACTGAAATGCCTATCGGCACCTATTTTTAAAATGCCAATCGGCAACTATATCTGAAATGCCTATCGGCACACATATATGAAATGCCTATTGGCACCTATTTTTGAAATCCCTTTCGGAAACTACATCTGAAATGCGTATCTGCTTCTATATTTGAAATGCCTATCGGCTACCATATCTGGAATGCCTATCGGCACCTATATTTAAAATGCCTATCGGCTTCTATATCTGAAATGCCTATCGGCACCTATTTTTAAAATGCCAATCGGCTTCTATATCTGAAATGCCTATCGGCACCTATTTTTAAAATGCCAATCGGCAACTATATCTGAAATGCCTATCGACACCTATTTTTAAAATGCCAATCGGCCACTATATCTGAAATGCCTATCGGCACCTATATCTGAAATGCCTATCGGCACCTATTTTTGAAATGCCAATCGGCAACTATATCTGAAATGCCTATCGGCACCTATATCTGGAATACCTATCGGCACCTATATTTAAAATGCCTATAGGCTTCTATATCTGAAATGCCTATCGGCACCTATTTTTAAAATGCCAATCGGCTTCTATATCTGAAATGCCTATCGGCACCTATTTTTAAAATGCCAATCGGCAACTATATCTGAAATGCCTATCGGCACCTATTTTTGAAATGCCAATCGGCAACTATATCTGAAATGCCTATCGGCACCTATTTTTAAAATGCCAATCGGCAACTATGTCTGAAATGCCTATCGGTACCTATTTTTGAAATGCCTATCGGAAACTACATCTGAAATGCCTATCAGCACTTATATTTGAATAGCCTATCGGCAACCATATCGGGAATGCCTATCGGCACCTATATTTGAAATGCCTATCGGCTTCTATATCTGAAATGCCTATCGGCACCTATTTTTAAAATGCCAATCGGCAACTATATCTGAAATGCCTATCGGCACCTATATCTGAAATGCCTATTGGCACCTATTTTTGACATGCCTTTCGGAAACTACATCTGAAATGCCTATCTGCTCCTATATTTGAAATGCCTATCGGCAACCATATCTAGAATGCCTATCGGCACCTATATTTAAAATGCCTATCGGCTTCTATATCTGAAATGCCTATCGGCACCTATTTTTAAAATGCCAATCGGCTTCTATATCTGAAATGCCTATCGGCACCTATTTTTAAAATGCCAATCGGCAACTATATCAGAAATGCCTATCGACACCTATTTTTAAAATGCCAATCGGCAACTATATCTGAAATGCCTATCGGCACCTATATCTAAAATGCCTATCGGCACCTATATTTGAAATGCCTATTGGCTTCTATATCTGAAATGCCTATCGGCACCTATTTTTAAAATGCCAATTGGCAACTATATCTGAAATGCCTATCGGCACCTATATCTGAAATGCCTATCGGCACCTATTTTTGAAATGCCTATCGGAAACTACATCTGAAATGCCTATCAGCACCTATATTTGAAATGCCTATCGGCAACCATATCTGGAATGCCTATCGGCACCTACATTTGAAATGCCTATCGGCTTCTATATCTGAAATGCCTATCGGAACCTATTTTTAAAATGCCAATCGGCAACTATATCTGAAATGCCTATCGGCACCTATATCTGAAATGCCTATCGGCACCTATTTTTGAAATGCCTATCAGAAACTACATCTGAAATGCCTATCAGCACCTATATTTGAAATGCCTATCGGCGACCATATCTAAAATGCCTATCGACACCTATATTTGAAATACCTATCGGCTTCTATATCTGAAATGCCTATCGGCACCTATTTTTAAAATGCCAATCGGTAAATATATCTGAAATGCCTATCGGCACCTATATCTGAAATGCCTATCGGCACCAATTTTTGAAATGCCTATCGGAAACTACATCTGGAATGCCTATCGGCAACTATATCTGATATGCCTATCGGCACCTATATCTGAAATGCCTATCGGCACCTATTTTTGAAATGCCAATCGGCTTCTATATCTGAAATGCCTATCGGCACCTATTTTTAAAATGCCAATCGGCAACTATATCAGAAATGCCTATCGACACCTATTTTTAAAATGCCAATCGGCAACTATATCTGAAATGCCTATCGGCACCTATATCTAAAATGCCTATCGGCACCTATATTTGAAATGCCTATCGGCTTCTATATCTGAAATGCCTATCGGCACCTATTTTTAAAATGCCAATTGGCAACTATATCTGAAATGCCTATCGGCACCTATATCTGAAATGCCTATCGGCACCTATTTTTGAAATGCCTATCGGAAACTACATCTGAAATGCCTATCAGCACCTATATTTGAAATGCCTATCGGCAACCATATCTGGAATGCCTATCGGCACCTATATTTGAAATGCCTATCGGCTTCAATATCTGAAATGCCTATCGACACCTATTTTTAAAATGCCAATCGGCAACTATATCTAAAATGCCTATCGGCACCTATATCTAAATTGCCTATCGGCACCTATTTTTGAAATGCCAATCGGAAACTACATCTGAAATGCCTATCAGCACCTATATTTGAAATTCCTATCGGCAACCATATCTAGGATGCCTATCGGCACCTATATTTGAAATGCCTATCGGCTTCTATATCTGAAATGCCTATCGGCACCTATTTTTAAAATGCCGATCGGCAACGATATCTGAAATGCCTATCGGCACCTATATCTGGAATGCCTATCGGCACCTATTTTTGAAATGCCTATCGGAAACTACATCTTAAATGCCTATCAGCACCAATATTTGAAATGCCTATCGGCAACCATACCTGAAATGCCTATCGAACCCAATATTTGAAATACCTATCGGCTTCTATATCTGAAATGCCTATCGGCACCTATTTTTAAAATGCCAATCGGCAACTATAACTGAAATGCCTATCGGCACCTATATCTGAAATGCTTATCGGCACCAATTTTTGAAAAGCCTATCGGAAACAACATCTGAAATGCCTATCAGCACCTATATTTGAAATGCCTATCGGCAACCATATCTGGAATGCCTATCAGCACCTATATTTGAAATGCCTATCGGCTTCTATATCTGAAATGCCTATCGGCACCTATATTTAAAATGCCAATCGGCAACTATATCTGAAATGCCTATCGGCACCTATATCTGAAATGCCTATCGGCACCTATTTTTGAAATGCCTATCGAAAACTACATCTGAAATGCCTATCAGCACCTATATTTGAAATGCCTATCGGCAACTATATCTGATATGCCTATCGGCACCTATATCTGAAATGCCTATCGGCACCTATTTTTGAAATGCCAATCGGCAACTATATCTGAAATGCCTATCGGCACATATTTTTAAAATGCCAATCAGCAACTATGTCTGAAATGCCTATCGGTACCTATTTTTGAAATGCCAATCGGAAACTACATCTGAAATGCCTATCAGCACTTATATTTGAATAGCCTATAGGCAACCATATCCGGAATGCCTTTGGCACCTATATTTGAAATGCCTATCGGCTTCTATATCTGAAATGCCTATCGGCACCTATTTTTAAAATGCCAATCGGCAACTATATCTGAAATGCCTATCGGCACACATATCTGAAATGCCTATTGGCACCTATTTTTGAAATCCCTTTCGGAAACTACATCTGAAATGCCTATCTGCTCCTATATTTGAAATGCCTATCGGCAACCATATCTGGAATGCCTATCAGCAACTATATTTAAAATGCCTATCGGCTTCTATATCTGAAATGCCTATCGGCACCTATTTTTAAAATGCCAATCGGCTTCTATATCTGAAATGCCTATCGGCACCTATTTTTAAAATGCCAATCGGCAACTATATCTGAAATGCCTATCGACACCTATTTTTAAAATGCCAATCGGCAACTATATCTGAAATGCCTATCGGCACCTATATCTAAAATGCCTATCGGCACCTATATTTGAAATGCCTATCGGCTTCTATATCTGAAATGCCTATCGACACCTATTTTTAAAATGCCAATCGGCAACTATATCTGAAATGCCTATCGGCACCTATATCTGAAATGCCTATCGGCACCTATTTTTGAAATACCTATCGGAAACTACATCTGAAATGCCTATCAGCACCAATATTTGAAATGCCTATCGGCAACTATACCTGAAATGCCTATCGACACCAATATTTGAAATACCTATCGGCTTCTATATCTGAAATGCCTATCGGCACCTATTTTTAAAATGCCAATCGGCAACTATATCTGAAATGCCTATCGGCACCTATATCTGAAATGCTTATCGGCACCAATTTTTGAAATGCCTATCGGAAACTACATCAGAAATGCCTATCAGCACCTATATTTGAAATGCCTATCGGCAACCATATCTGGAATGCCTATCGGCACCTATATTTGAAATGCCTATCGGCTTCTATATCTGAAATGCCTATCGGCACCTATATTAAAAATGCCAATCGGCAACTATATCTGAAATGCCTATCGGCACCTATATCTGAAATGCCTATCGGCACCTATTTTTGAAATGCCTATCGAAAACTACATCTGAAATGCCTATCAGCACCTATATTTGAAATGCCTATCGGCAACTATATCTGATATGCCTATCGGCACCTATATCTGAAATGCCTATCGGCACCTATTTTTGAAATGCCAATCGGCAACTATATCTGAAATGCCTATCGGCACATATTTTTAAAATGCCAATCAGCAAATATGTCTGAAATGCCTATCGGTACCTATTTTTGAAATGCCAATCATAAACTACATCTGAAATGCCTATCAGCACTTATATTTGAATAGCCTATAGGCAACCATATCGGGAATGCCTTTGGCACCTATATTTGCAATGCCTATCGGCTTCTATATCTGAAATGCCTATCGGCACCTATTTTTAAAATGCCAATCGGCAACTATATCTGAAATGCCTATCGGCACACATATCTGAAATGCCTATTGGCACCTATTTTTAAAATCCCTTTCGGAAACTACATCTGAAATGCCTATCTGCTCCTATATTTGAAATGCCTATCGGCAACCATATCTGGAATGCCTATCGGCACCTATATTTAAAATGCCTATCGGCTTCTATATCTGAAATGCCTATCGGCACCTATTTTTAAAATGCAAATCGGCTTCTATATCTGAAATGCCTATCGGCACCTATTTTTAAAATGCCAATCGGCAACTATATCTGAAATGCCTATCGACGCCTATTTTTAAAATGCCAATCGGCAACTATATCTGAAATGCCTATCGGCACCTATATCTAAAATGCCTATCGGCACCTATATTTGAAATGCCTATCGGCTTCTATATCTGAAATGCCTATCGACACCTATTTTTAAAATGCCAATCGGCAACTATATATGAAATGCCTATCGGCACCTATATCTAAAATGCCTATCGGCACCTATTTTTGAAATGCCTATCGGAAACTACATCTGAAATGCCTATCAGCACCTATATTTGAAATTCCTATCGGCAACCATATCTGGGATGCCTATCGGCACCTATATTTGAAATGCCTATCGGCTTCTATATCTCAAATGCCTATCGGCACCTATTTTTGAAATGCCAATCGGCAACTATATCTGAAATGCCTATCGGCACCTATATCTGAAATGCCTATCGGCACCTATTTTTGAAATGCCTATCGGAAACTACATCTGAAATGCCTATCAGCACCAATATTTAAAATGCCTATCGGCAACTATACCTGAAATGCCTATCGACACCAATATTTGAAATACCTATCGGCTTCTATATCTGAAATGCCTATCAGCACCTATTTTTAAAATGCCAATCGGCAACTATATCTGAAATGCCTATCGGCACCTATATATGAAATGCTTATCGGCACTAATTTTTGAAATGCCTATCGGAAACTACATCTGAAATGCCTATCAGCACCTATATTTGAAATGCCTATCGGCAACCATATCTGGAATGCCTATCAGCACCTATATTTGAAATGCCTATCGGCTTCTATATCTGAAATGCCTATCGGCACCTATATTAAAAATGCCAATCGGCAACTATATCTGAAATGCCTATCGGCACCTATTTTTGAAATGCCTATTGAAAACTACATCTGAAATGCCTATCAGCACCTATATTTGAAATGCCTATCGGCAACTATATCTAATATGCCTATCGGCACCTATATCTGAAATGCCTATCGGCACTTATTTTTGAAATGCCAATCGGCAACTATATCTGAAATGCCTATCGGCACCTATTTTTAAAATGCCAATCGGCAACTATATCTGAAATGCCTATCGGTACCTATTTTTTAAATGCCTTTCGGAAACTACATCTGAAATGCCTATCGGCACCTATATCTGAAATGCCAATCGGCACCTATTTTTGAAATGCCTATCGGAAACTACATCTGAAATGCCTATCAGCACCTATATTTAAAATGCCTATCGGCAACCATATCTGGAATGCCTATCGGCACCTATATTTGAAATGCCTATCGGCTTCTATATCTGAAATGCCTATCGACACCTATTTTTAAAATGCCAATCGCCAACTATATCTGAAACGCCTATCGGCACTTATATCTGAAATGCCTATCGGCACATATTTTTGAAATGCCTATCGGAAACTACATCTGAAATGCCTATCAGCACCTATATTTGAAATGCCTATCGGCAACCATATCTGAAATGCCTATCGACACCTATATTTGAAATACCTATCGGCTTCTATATCTGAAATGCGTATCGGCACCTATTTTTAAAATGCCAATCGGCAACTATATCTGAAATGCCTATCGGCACCTATATCTGAAATGCCTATCGGCACCAATTTTTGAAATGCCTATCGGAAACTACATCTGAAATGCTCATCAGCACCTATATTTGAAATGCCTATCGGCAACCATATCTGGAATGCTCATCGGCACCTATATATAAAATGCCTATCGGCTTCTATATCTGAAATGCCTATCGGCACCTCTTTTTAAAATGCCAATCGGCAACTATATCTGAAATGCCTATCGGCACCTATATTTGAAATGCCTATCGGCACCTATTTTAGAAATGCCTATCGGAAACTACATCTGAAATGCCTATCAGCACCTATATTTGAAATGCCTATCGGCAACCATATCTGGAATGCCTATCAGCACCTATATTTGAAATGCCTATCGGCTTCTATATCTGAAATGCCTATCGGCACCTATTTTTAAAATGCCAATCGGCAACTATATATGAAATGCCTATCGGCACCTATATCTGAAATGCCTATCGGCACCTATTTTTGAAATGCCTATCGAAAACTACATCTGAAATGCCTATCAGCACCTATATTTGAAATGCCTATCGGCAACCAAATCTGGAATGCCTATCGGCACCTATATTTGAAATGCCTATCGGCTTCTATATCTGAAATGCCTATCGGCACCTATTTTTAAAATGCCAATAGGCAACTATATCTGAAATGCCTATCGGCACCTATATCTGAAATGCCTATCGGCACGTATTTTTGAAATGCCTATCGGAAACTACATCTGAAATGCCTATCAGCACCATTATTTGAAATGCCTATCGGCAACCATATCTGAAATGCCTATCGACACCTATATTTGAAATACCTATCGGCTTCTATATCTAAAATGCCTATCGGCACCTATTTTTAAAATGCCAATCGGCAACTATATCTGAAATGCCTATCGGCACCTATATCTGAAATGCCTATCAGCACCAATTTTAGAAATGCCTATCGGAAACTACATCTGAAATGCCTATCAGCACCTATATTTGAAATACCTATTGGCAACCATATCTGGAATGCCTATCAACACCTATATTTGAAATGCCTATCGGCTTCTATATCTGAAATGCCTATCAGCACCTATTTTTAAAATGCCAATCGGCAAATTTATCTGAAATGCCTATCGGCACCTATATCTGAAATGCCTATCGGCACCTGTTTTTGAAATGCCTATCGGAAACTACATCTGAAATGCCTATCAGCACCTATATTTGAAATGCCTATCGGCAACCATATCTGGAATGCCTACCGGTACCTATATTTGAAATGCCTATCGGCTTCAATATCGGAAATGCCTATCGGCACCTATTTTTAAAATGCCAATCGGCAACTATATCTGAAGTGCCTATCGGCACCTATATCTGAAATACCTATCGGAACCTATTTTTTAAATGCCTATCGAAAACTACATCTGAAATGCCTATCAGCACCTATATTTGAAATGCCTATCGGCAACCACATCAGAAATGCCTATCGGCACCTATATCTGAAATGCCTTTCGGCATTTATATCTGAAATGCCTATCGACACCTATATACGAAATGCCTATCGGCACCTATATTTTAAATGCCTATCGGCAACTATATCTGATATGCCTATCGGCACCTATATCTGAAATGCCTATCGGCACCTATTTTTGAAATGCCAATCGGAAACTACATCTAAAATGCCTATCGGCACCTATTTTTGAAATGCCTTTCGAAAACTACATCTGAAATGCCTATCTGCTCCTATATTTGAAATGCCTATCGGCAACCATATCTGAAAAGCCTATTGACACCTATATTTGAAATACCTATCGGCTTCTATATCTGAAATGCCTATCGGCACCTGTTTTTAAAATGCCAATCTGCAACTATATCTGAAATGCCTATCGGCACCTATATCTGAAATGCCTATCGGCATCAATTTTTGAAATGCCTATCGGAATTTACATCTAAAATGCCTATCAGCACCTATATTTGAAATGCCTATCGGCAACTATATCTAGAATGCCTATCGGCACCTATGTTTGAAATGCCTATCGGCTTCAATATCTGAAATGCCTATCGGCACCTATTTTTAAAATGCCAATTGGCAACTATATCTGAAATGCCTATCGGCACCTATATCTGAAATGCGTATCGGCACCTATTTTTGAAATGCCTATCGGAAACTACATCTGAAATGCCTATCAGCACCTATATTTAAAATGCCTATCGGCAACCATATCTGGAATGCCTATCGGCACCTACATTTGAAATGCCTATCGGCTTCTATATCTGAAATGCCTATCGGCACCTATTTTTTAAATGCCAATCGGCAACTATATCTGAAATGCCTATCGGGACCTATATCTAAAATGCCTATCGGAAACTACATCTGAAATGCCTATCAGCACCTATATTTGAAATGCCTATCGGCGACCATATCTGAAATGCCTATCGACACCTATATTTGAAATACCTATCGGCTTCTATATCTGAAATGCCTATCGGCATCTATTTTTAAAATGCCAATCGGTAACTATATCTGAAATGCCTATCGGCACCTATATCTGAAATGCCTATCGGCACCAATTTTTGAAATGCCTATCGGAAACTACATCTGGAATGCCTATCAGCACCTATATTTGAAATGCCTATCGGCAACCATATCTGGAATGCCTATCGGCACCTATATTTGAAATGCCTATCGGCTTCTATATCTGAAATGCCTATCGACACCTATTTTTAAAATGCCAATCGGCAATTATATCTGAAATGCCTATCGGCACCTATATCTAAAATGCCTATCGGCACCTATTTTTGAAATGCCTATCGGAAACTACATCTGAAATGCCTATCAGCACCTATATTTGAAATTCCTATCGGCAACCATATCTGGGATGCCTATCGGCACCTATATTTAAAATGCCTATAGGCTTCTATATCTGAAATGCCTATCGGCACCTATTTTTAAAATGGTAATCGGCAACTATATCTGAAATGCCTAACGGCACCTATTTCTGAAATGCCTATCGGCACCTATTTTTGAAATGCCTATCGGAAACTACATCTGAAATGCCTATCAGCACCAATATTTGAAATGCCTATCGGCAACCATACCTTAAATGCCTACCGACACCAATATTTGAAATACCTATCGGCTTCTATATCTGAAATGCCTATCGGCACCTATTTTTAAAATGCCAATCGGCAACTATATCTGAAATGCCTATCGGCACCTATATCTGAAATGCCTATCGGCACCTATTTTTGAAATGCCTATCGGAAACTACATCTGAAATGCCTATCAGCACCTATATTTGAAATGCCTATCGGCAACCATATCTGGAATGCCTATCGGCACCTATATTTGAAATGCCTGTCGGCTTCTATATCTGAAATGCCTATCGACACCTATTTTTAAAATGCCAATCGCCAACTATATCTGAAATGCCTATCAGCACCTATATTTGAAATACCTATCGGCAACCATATCTGGAATGCCTATCGGCACCTATATTTGAAATGCCTATCGGCTTCTATATCTGAAATGCCTATCGGCACCTATTTTTAAAATGCCAATCGGCAACTATATCTGAAATGCCTATCGGCACCTATATCTGAAATGCCTATCGGCACCTATTTTTGAAATGCCTATCGGAAACTACATCTGAAATGCCTATCAGCACCTATATTAGAAATGCCTATCGGCAACCATATCTGGAATGCCTATCGGCACCTATATTTGAAATGCCTATCGGCTTCAATATCTGAAATGCCTATCGGCACCTATTTTTAAAATGCCAATCGGCAACTATATCTGAAGTGCCTATCGGCACCTTTATCTGAAATGCCTATCGGCACCTATTTTTGAAATGCCTATCGAAAACTACATTTGAAATGCCTATCAGCACCTATATTAGAAATGCCTATCAGCAACCACATCAGAAATGCCTATCGGCACCTATATCTGAAATGCCTTTCGGCATTTATGTCTGAAATGCCTATCGACACCTATATACGAAATGCCTATCGGCACCTATATTTTAAATGCCTAACGGACACTATATCTGATATGCCTATCGGCACATATATCTGAAATGCCTATCGGCACCTATTTTTGAAATGCCTATCGGAAACTACATCTAAAATGCCTATCAGCACCTATTTTTAAAGTGCCAATCGGCAACTAAATCTGAAATGCCTATCGGCACCTATATCTGAAATGCCTATCGGCACCTCTTTCTGAAATGCCTATCGGCACCTATTTTTGAAATGCCTTTCGGAAACTACATCTGAAATGCCTATCTGCTCCTATATTTGAAATGCCTATCGGCAACCATATCTGAAAAGCCTATCGACAACTATATTTGAAATACCTATCGGCTTCTATATCTGAAATGCATATCGGCACCTGTTTTTAAAATGCCAATCGGCAACTATATCTGAAATGCCTATCGGCACCTATATCTGAAATGCCTATCGGCATCAATTTTTGAAATGCCTATCGGAGACTACATCTAGAATGCCTATCAGCACCTATATTTGAAATGCCTATCGGTAACCATATCTGGAATGCCTATCGGCACCTATATTTGAAATGCCTATCGGCTTCTATATCTGAAATGCCTATCGGCACCTATTTTTAAAATGCCAATTGGCAACTATATCTGAAATGCCTATCGGCACCTATATCTGAAATGCCTATCGGCACCTTTTTTTGAAATGCCTATCGGAAACTACATCTGAAATGCCTATCAGCACCTATATTTAAAATGCCTATCGGCAACCGTATCTGGAATGCCTATCGGCACCTACATTTGAAATGCCTATCGGCTTCTATATCTGAAATGCCTATCGGAACCTATTTTTAAAATGCCAATCGGCAATTATATCTGAAATGCCTATCGGCACCTATATCTGAAATGCCTATCGGCACCTATTTTTGAAATGCCTATCGGAAACTACATCTGAAATGCCTATCAGCACCTATATTTGAAATGCCTATCGGCAACTATATCTGGAATGCCTATCGGCACCTACATTTGAAATGCCTATCGGCTTCTATATCTGAAATGCCTATCGGAACCTATTTTTAAAATGCCAATCGGCAACTATATCTGAAATGCCTATCGGCACCTATATCTGAAATGCCTATCGGCACCTATTTTTGAAATGCCTATCGCAAACTACATCTGAAATGCCTATCAGCACCTATATTTGAAATGTCTATCGGCAACAACATCAGAAATGCCTATCGGCACCTATATCTGAAATGCCTTTCGGCATTTATATCTGAAATGCCTATCGACACCTATATACGAAATGCCTATCGGCACCTATATTTTAAATGCCTATCGGACACTATATCTGATATGCCTATCGGCACCTATGTCTGAAATGCCTATCGGCACCTATTTTTGAAATGCCTATCGGAAACTACATCTAAAATGCCTATCAGCACCTATTTTTAAAGTGCCAATCGGCAACTAAATCAGAAATGCCTATCGGCACATATATCTGAAATGCCTATCGGCACCTCTTTCTGAAATGCCTATTGGCACCTCTTTTTGAAATGCCTTTCGGAATCTACATCTGAAATGCCTATCTGCTCCTATATTTGAAATGCCTATCGGCAACCATATCTGAAAAGCCTATCGACAACTATATTTGAAATACCTATCGGCTTCTATATCTGAAATGCCTATCGGCACCTGTTTTTAAAATGCCAATCGGCAACTATATCTGAAATACCTTTCGGCTCCTATATCTGAAATGCCTATCGGCATCAATATTTGAAATGCCTATCGGAAACTACATCTAAAATGCCTATCAGCACCTATATTTGAAATGCCTATCGGCAACCATATCTGGAATGCTTATCGGCACCTATATTAGAAATGCCTATCGGCTTCTATATCTGAAATGCCTATCGGCACCTATTTTTAAAATGCCAATCGGCAACTATATCTGAAATGCCTATTGGCACCTATATCTGAAATGCCTATCGGCACCTATTTTTGAAATGCCCATCGGAAACTACATCTGAAATGGCTATCAGCACCTATATTTGAAATGCCTATCGGCAACCATATCTGGAATGCCTATCGTCACCTACATTTGAAATGCCTATCGGCTTCTATATCTGAAATGCCTATCGGAACCTATTTTTAAAATGCCAATCGGCAACTATATCTGAAATGCCTATCGGCACCTATATCTGAAATGCCTATCGGCACCTATTTTTGAAATGCCTATCGGAAACTACATCTGAAATGCCTATCAGCACCTATATTTGAAATGCCTATCGGCGACCATATCTGAAATGCCTATCGACACCTATATTTGAAATACCTATCGGCTTCTATATCTGAAATGCCTATCGGCACCTATTTTTAAAATGCCAATCGGTAACTATATCTGAAATGCCTATCGGCACCTATATCTGAAATGCCTATCGGCACCAATTTTTGAAATGCCTATCGGAAACTACATCTGGAATGCCTATCACCTATATTTGAAATGCCTATCGGCAACCATATCTGGAATGCCTATCGGCACCTATATTTGAAATGCCTATCGGCTTCTATATCTGAAATGCCTATCGACACCTATTTTTAAAATGCCAATCGGCAACTATATCTGAAATGCCTATCGGCACCTATATCTAAAATGCCTATCGGCACCTATTTTTTAAATGCCTATCGGAAACTACATCTGAAATGCCTGTCAGCACCTTTATTTGAAATTCCTATCGGCAACCATATCTGGGATGCCTATCGGCACCTATATTTGAAATGCCTAACGGCTTTTATATCTGAAATGCCTATCGGCACCTATTTTTAAAATGCCAATCGGCAAATATATCTAAAATGCCTATCGGCACCTATATCTGAAATGCCTATCGGCACCTATTTTTGAAATGCCTATCGGAAACTACATCTGAAATGCCTATCAGCACCAATATTTGAAATGCCTATCGGCAACCATACCTGAAATGCCTATCGACACCAATATTTGAAATACCTATCGGCTTCTATATCTGAAATGCCTATCGGCACCTATTTTTAAAATGCCAATCGGCAACTATATCTGAAATGCCTATCGGCACCTATATCTGAAATGCTTATCGGCACCAATTTTTGAAATGCCTATCGGAAACTACATCTGAAATGCCTATCAGCACCTATATTTGAAATGCCTATCGGCAACTATATCTGATATGCCTATCGGCACCTATATCTGAAATGCCTATCGGCACCTATTTTTGAAATGCCAATCGGCAACTATATCTGAAATGCCTATCGGCACCTATTTTTAAAATGCCAATCGGCAACTATGTCTGAAATGCCTATCGGTACCTATTTTTGGAATGCCTATCGGAAACTACATCTGAAATGCCTATCAGCACTTATATTTGAATAGCCTATCGGCAACCATATCGGGAATGCCTATCGGCACCTATATCTAAAATGCCTATCGGCACCTATTTTTGAAATGCCTATCGGAAACTACATCTGAAATGCCTATCAGCACCTATATTTGAAATTCCTATCGGCAACCATATCTGGGATGCCTATCGGCACCTATATTTAAAATGCCTATAGGCTTCTATATCTGAAATGCCTATCGGCACCTATTTTTAAAATGGTAATCGGCAACTATATCTGAAATGCCTAACGGCACCTATTTCTGAAATGCCTATCGGCACCTATTTTTGAAATGCCTATCGGAAACTACATCTGAAATGCCTATCAGCACCAATATTTGAAATGCCTATCGGCAACCATACCTTAAATGCCTACCGACACCAATATTTGAAATACCTATCGGCTTCTATATCTGAAATGCCTATCGGCACCTATTTTTAAAATGCCAATCGGCAACTATATCTGAAATGCCTATCGGCACCTATATCTGAAATGCCTATCGGCACCTATTTTTGAAATGCCTATCGGAAACTACATCTGAAATGCCTATCAGCACCTATATTTGAAATGCCTATCGGCAACCATATCTGGAATGCCTATCGGCACCTATATTTGAAATGCCTGTCGGCTTCTATATCTGAAATGCCTATCGACACCTATTTTTAAAATGCCAATCGCCAACTATATCTGAAATGCCTATCAGCACCTATATTTGAAATACCTATCGGCAACCATATCTGGAATGCCTATCGGCACCTATATTTGAAATGCCTATCGGCTTCTATATCTGAAATGCCTATCGGCACCTATTTTTAAAATGCCAATCGGCAACTATATCTGAAATGCCTATCGGCACCTATATCTGAAATGCCTATCGGCACCTATTTTTGAAATGCCTATCGGAAACTACATCTGAAATGCCTATCAGCACCTATATTAGAAATGCCTATCGGCAACCATATCTGGAATGCCTATCGGCACCTATATTTGAAATGCCTATCGGCTTCAATATCTGAAATGCCTATCGGCACCTATTTTTAAAATGCCTATCGGCAACTATATCTGAAGTGCCTATCGGCACCTTTATCTGAAATGCCTATCGGCACCTATTTTTGAAATGCCTATCGAAAACTACATTTGAAATGCCTATCAGCACCTATATTAGAAATGCCTATCAGCAACCACATCAGAAATGCCTATCGGCACCTATATCTGAAATGCCTTTCGGCATTTATGTCTGAAATGCCTATCGACACCTATATACGAAATGCCTATCGGCACCTATATTTTAAATGCCTAACGGACACTATATCTGATATGCCTATCGGCACATATATCTGAAATGCCTATCGGCACCTATTTTTGAAATGCCTATCGGAAACTACATCTAAAATGCCTATCAGCACCTATTTTTGAAGTGCCAATCGGCAACTAAATCTGAAATGCCTATCGGCACCTATATCTGAAATGCCTATCGGCACCTCTTTCTGAAATGCCAATCGGCACCTATTTTTGAAATGCCTTTCGGAAACTACATCTGAAATGCCTATCTGCTCCTATATTTGAAATGCCTATCGGCAACCATATCTGAAAAGCCTATCGACAACTATATTTGAAATACCTATCGGCTTCTATATCTGAAATGCATATCGGCACCTGTTTTTAAAATGCCAATCGGCAACTATATCTGAAATGCCTATCGGCACCTATATCTGAAATGCCTATCGGCATCAATTTTTGAAATGCCTATCGGAAACTACATCTAGAATGCCTATCAGCACCTATATTTGAAATGCCTATCGGTAACCATATCTGGAATGCCTATCGGCACCTATATTTGAAATGCCTATCGGCTTCTATATCTGAAATGCCTATCGGCACCTATTTTTAAAATGCCAATTGGCAACTATATCTGAAATGCCTATCGGCACCTATATCTGAAATGCCTATCGGCACCTTTTTTTGAAATGCCTATCGGAAACTACATCTGAAATGCCTATCAGCACCTATATTTAAAATGCCTATCGGCAACCGTATCTGGAATGCCTATCGGCACCTACATTTGAAATGCCTATCGGCTTCTATATCTGAAATGCCTATCGGAACCTATTTTTAAAATGCCAATCGGCAATTATATCTGAAATGCCTATCGGCACCTATATATGAAATGCCTATCGGCACCTATTTTTGAAATGCCTATCGGAAACTACATCTGAAATGCCTATCAGCACCTATATTTGAAATGCCTATCGGCAACCATATCTGGAATGCCTATCGGCACCTACATTTGAAATGCCTATCGGCTTCTATATCTGAAATGCCTATCGGAACCTATTTTTAAAATGCCAATCGGCAACTATATCTGAAATGCCTATCGGCACCTATATCTGAAATGCCTATCGGCACCTATTTTTGAAATGCCTATCGCAAACTACATCTGAAATGCCTATCAGCACCTATATTTGAAATGTCTATCGGCAACAACATCAGAAATGCCTATCGGCACCTATATCTGAAATGCCTTTCGGCATTTATATCTGAAATGCCTATCGACACCTATATACGAAATGCCTATCGGCACCTATATTTTAAATGCCTATCGGACACTATATCTGATATGCCTATCGGCACCTATGTCTGAAATGCCTATCGGCACCTATTTTTGAAATGCCTATCGGAAACTACATCTAAAATGCCTATCAGCACCTATTTTTAAAGTGCCAATCGGCAACTAAATCAGAAATGCCTATCGGCACATATATCTGAAATGCCTATCGGCACCTCTTTCTGAAATGCCTATTGGCACCTCTTTTTGAAATGCCTTTCGGAATCTACATCTGAAATGCCTATCTGCTCCTATATTTGAAATGCCTATCGGCAACCATATCTGAAATGCCTATCGACAACTATATTTGAAATACCTATCGGCTTCTATATCTGAAATGCCTATCGGCACCTGTTTTTAAAATGCCAATCGGCAACTATATCTGAAATACCTTTCGGCTCCTATATCTGAAATGCCTATCGGCATCAATATTTGAAATGCCTATCGGAAACTACATCTAAAATGCCTATCAGCACCTATATTTGAAATGCCTATCGGCAACCATATCTGGAATGCTTATCGGCACCTATATTAGAAATGCCTATCGGCTTCTATATCTGAAATGCCTATCGGCACCTATTTTTAAAATGCCAATCGGCAACTATATCTGAAATGCCTATTGGCACCTATATCTGAAATGCCTATCGGCACCTATTTTTGAAATGCCCATCGGAAACTACATCTGAAATGGCTATCAGCACCTATATTTGAAATGCCTATCGGCAACCATATCTGGAATGCCTATCGGCACCTACATTTGAAATGCCTATCGGCTTCTATATCTGAAATGCCTATCGGAACCTATTTTTAAAATGCCAATCGGCAACTATATCTGAAATGCCTATCGGCACCTATATCTGAAATGCCTATCGGCACCTATTTTTGAAATGCCTATCGGAAACTACATCTGAAATGCCTATCAGCACCTATATTTGAAATGCCTATCGGCGACCATATCTGAAATGCCTATCGACACCTATATTTGAAATACCTATCGGCTTCTATATCTGAAATGCCTATCGGCACCTATTTTTAAAATGCCAATCGGTAACTATATCTGAAATGCCTATCGGCACCTATATCTGAAATGCCTATCGGCACCAATTTTTGAAATGCCTATCGGAAACTACATCTGGAATGCCTATCACCTATATTTGAAATGCCTATCGGCAACCATATCTGGAATGCCTATCGGCACCTATATTTGAAATGCCTATCGGCTTCTATATCTGAAATGCCTATCGACACCTATTTTTAAAATGCCAATCGGCAACTATATCTGAAATGCCTATCGGCACCTATATCTAAAATGCCTATCGGCACCTATTTTTTAAATGCCTATCGGAAACTACATCTGAAATGCCTGTCAGCACCTTTATTTGAAATTCCTATCGGCAACCATATCTGGGATGCCTATCGGCACCTATATTTGAAATGCCTAACGGCTTTTATATCTGAAATGCCTATCGGCACCTATTTTTAAAATGCCAATCGGCAACTATATCTGAAATGCCTATCGGCACCTATATCTGAAATGCCTATCGGCACCTATTTTTGAAATGCCTATCGGAAACTACATCTGAAATGCCTATCAGCACCAATATTTGAAATGCCTATCGGCAACCATACCTGAAATGCCTATCGACACCAATATTTGAAATACCTATCGGCTTCTATATCTGAAATGCCTATCGGCACCTATTTTTAAAATGCCAATCGGCAACTATATCTGAAATGCCTATCGGCACCTATATCTGAAATGCTTATCGGCACCAATTTTTGAAATGCCTATCGGAAACTACATCTGAAATGCCTATCAGCACCTATATTTGAAATGCCTATCGGCAACTATATCTGATATGCCTATCGGCACCTATATCTGAAATGCCTATCGGCACCTATTTTTGAATAGCCAATCGGCAACTATATCTGAAATGCCTATCGGCACCTATTTTTAAAATGCCAATCGGCAACTATGTCTGAAATGCCTATCGGTACCTATTTTTGAAATGCCTATCGGAAACTACATCTAAAATGCCTATCAGCACTTATATTTGAATAGCCTATCGGCAACCATATCGGGAATGCCTATTGGCACCTATATTTGAAATGCCTATCGGCTTCTACATCTGAAATGCCTATCGGCACCTATTTTTAAAATGTCAATCGGCAACTATATCTGAAATGCCTATCGGCACCTATATCTGAAATGCCTATTGGCACATATTTTTGAAATGCCTTTCGGAAACTACATCTGAAATGCCTATCTGCTCCTATATTTGAAATGCCTATCGGCAACCATATCTGGAATGCCTATCGGCACCTATATTTAAAATGCCTATCGGCTTCTATATCTGAAATGCCTATCGGCACCTATTTTTAAAATGCCAATCGGCAACTATATCTGAAATGCCTATCGACACCTATTTTTAAAATGCCAATCGGCAACTATATCTGAAATGCCTATCGGCACCTATATCTAAAATGCCTATCGGCACCTATATTTGAAATGCCTATCGGCTTCTATATCTGAAATGCCTATCGGCACCTATTTTTAAAATGCCAATTGACAACTATATCTGAAATGCCTAACGGCACCTATATCTGAAATGCCTATCGGTACCTATTTTTGAAATGCCTATCGGAAACTACATCTGAAATGCCTATCAGCACCTATATTTGAAATGCCTATCGGAAACCATATCTGGAATGCCTATCAACACCTACATTTGAAATGCCTATCGGCTTCTATATCTGAAATGCCTATCGGAAACTATTTTTAAAATGCTAATCGGCAACTATATCTGAAATGCCTATCGGCACCTATATCTGAAATGCCTATCGGCACCTATTTTTGAAATGCCTATCGGAAACTACATCTGAAATGCCTATCAGCACCTATATTTGAAATGCCTATCGGCAACCATATCTGAAATGCCTATCGACACCTATATTTGAAATACCTATCGGCTTCTATATCTGAAATGCCTATCGGCACCTATTTTTAAAATGCCAATCGGTAAATATATCTGAAATGCCTATCGGCACCTATATCTGAAATGCCTATCGGCACCAATTTTTGAAATGCCTATCGGAAACTACATCTGGAATGCCTATCGGCAACTATATCTGATATGCCTATCGGCACCTATATCTGAAATGCCTATCGGCACCTATTTTTGAAATGCAAATCGGCTTCTATATCTGAAATGCCTATCGGGACCTATTTTTAAAATGCCAATCGGCAACTATATCTGAAATGCCTATCGACACCAATTTTTAAAATGCCAATTGGCAACTATATCTGAAATGCCTATCGGCACCTATATCTGAAATGCCTATCGGCACCTATTTTTGAAATGCCTATCGGAAACTACATCTGAAATGCCTATCAGCACCTATATTTGAAATGCCTATCGGCAACCATATCTGGAATGCCTATCGGCACCTATATTTGAAATGCCTATCGGCTTCAATATCTGAAATGCCTATCGACACCTATTTTTAAAATGCCTATCGGCAACTATATCTGAAATGCCTATCGGCACCTATATCTAAAATGCCTATCGGCACCTATTTTTGAAATGCCTATCGGAAACTACATCTGAAATGCCTATCAGCACCAATATTTGAAATGCCTATCGGCAACCATACCTGAAATGCCTATCGAACCTAATATTTGAAATACCTATCGGCTTCTATATCTGAAATGCCTATCGGCACCTATTTTTAAAATGCCAATCGGCAACTATATCTGAAATGCCTATCGGCAACTATATCTAAAATGCTTATCGGCACCAATTTTTGAAATGCCTATCGGAAACTACATCTGAAATCCCTATCAGCACCTATATTTGAAATGCCTATCGGCAACCATATCTGGAATGCCTATCAGCACCTATATTTGAAATGCCTATCGGCTTCTATATCTGAAATGCCTATCGGCACCTATATTTAAAATGCCAATCGGCAACTATATCTGAAATGCCTATCGGCACCTATATCTGAAATGCCTATCGGCACCTATTTTTGAAATGCCTATCGAAAACTACATCTGAAATGCCTATCAGCACCTATATTTGAAATGCCTATCGGCAACTATATCTGATATGCCTATCGGCACCTATATCTGAAATGCCTATCGGCACCTATTTTTGAAATGCCAATCGGCAACTATATCTGAAATGCCTATCGGCACATATTTTTAAAATGCCAATCAGCAACTATGTCTGAAATGCCTATCGGTACCTATTTTTGAAATGCCAATCGGAAACTACATCTGAAATGCCTATCAGCACTTATATTTGAATAGCCTATAGGCAACCATATCGGGAATGCCTTTGGCACCTATATTTGAAATGCCTATCGGCTTCTATATCTGAAATGCCTATCGGCACCTATTTTTAAAATGCCAATCGGCAACTATATCTGAAATGCCTATCGACACCTATTTTTAAAATGCCAATCGGCAACTATATCTGAAATGCCTATCGGCACCTATATCTGAAATGCCTATCGGCACCTATTTTTGAAATGCCAATCGGCAAATATATCTGAAATGCCTATCGGCACCTATATCTGGAATGCCTATCGGCACCTATATTTAAAATGCCTATCGGCTTCTATATCTGAAATGCCTATCGGCACCTATTTTTAAAATGCCAATCGGCTTCTATATCTGAAATGCCTATCGGCACCTATTTTTAAAATGCCAATCGGCAACTATATCTGAAATGCCTATCGGCACCTATTTTTGAAATGCCAATCGGCAACTATATCTGAAATGCCTATCGGCACCTATTTTTAAAATGCCAATCGGCAACTATGTCTGAAATGCCTATCGGTACCTATTTTTGAAATGCCTATCGGAAACTACATCTGAAATGCCTATCAGCACTTATATTTGAATAGCCTATCGGCAACCATATCGGGAATGCCTATCGGCACCTATATTTGAAATGCCTATCGGCTTCTATATCTGAAATGCCTATCGGCACCTATTTTTAAAATGCCAATCGGCAACTATATCTGAAATGCCTATCGGCACCTATATCTGAAATGCCTATTGGCACCTATTTTTGACATGCCTTTCGGAAACTACATCTGAAATGCCTATCTGCTCCTATATTTGAAATGCCTATCGGCAACCATATCTGGAATGCCTATCGTCACCTATATTTAAAATGCCTATCGGCTTCTATATCTGAAATGCCTATCGGCACCTATTTTTAAAATGCCAATCGGCAACTATATCTGAAATGCCTATCGACACCTATTTTCAAAATGCCAATCGGCAACTATATCTGAAATGCCTATCGGCACCTATATCTAAAATGCCTATCGGCACCTATATTTGAAATGCCTATTGGCTTCTATATCTGAAATGCCTATCGGCACCTATTTTTAAAATGCCAATTGGCAACTATATCTGAAATGCCTATCGGCACCTATATCTGAAATGCCTATCGGCACCTATTTTTGAAATGCCTATCGGAAACTACATCTGAAATGCCTATCAGCACCTATATTTGAAATGCCTATCGGCAACCATATCTGGAATGCCTATCGGCACCTACATTTGAAATGCCTATCGGCTTCTATATCTGAAATGCCTATCGGAACCTATTTTTAAAATGCCAATCGGCAACTCTATCTGAAATGCCTATCGGCACCTATATCTGAAATGCCTATCGGCACCTATTTTTGAAATGCCTATCAGAAACTACAACTGAAATGCCTATCAGCACCTATATTTGAAATGCCTATCGGCGACCATATCTAAAATGCCTATCGACACCTATATTTGAAATACCTATCGGCTTCTATATCTGAAATGCCTATCGGCACCTATTTTTAAAATGCCAATCGGTAAATATATCTGAAATGCCTATCGGCACCTATATCTGAAATGCCTATCGGCACCAATTTTTGAAATGCCTATCGGAAACTACATCTGGAATGCCTATCGGCAACTATATCTGATATGCCTATCGGCACCTATATCTGAAATGCCTATCGGCACCTATTTTTGAAATGCCAATCGGCTTCTATATCTGAAATGCCTATCGGCACCTATTTTTAAAATGCCAATCGGCAACTATATCTGAAATGCCTATCGACACCTATTTTTAAAATGCCAATCGGCAACTATATCTGAAATGCCTATCGGCACCTATATCTAAAATGCCTATCGGCACCTATATTTGAAATGCCTATCGGCTTCTATATCTGAAATGCCTATCGGCACCTATTTTTAAAATGCCAATTGGCAACTATATCTGAAATGCCTATCGGCACCTATATCTGAAATGCCTATCGGCACCTATTTTTGAAATGCCTATCGGAAACTACATCTGAAATGCCTATCAGCACCTATATTTGAAATGCCTATCGGCACCTATATCTAAAATGCCTATCGGCACCTATATTTGAAATGCCTATCGGCTTCTATATCTGAAATGCCTATCGACACCTATTTTTAAAATGCCAATCGGCAACTATATCTGAAATGCCTATCGGCACCTATATCTAAAATGCCTATCGGCACCTATTTTTGAAATGCCTTTCGGAAACTACATCTGAAATGCCTATCAGCACCTATATTTGAAATTCCTATCGGCAACCATATCTGGGATGCCTATCGGCACCTATATTTGAAATGCCTATCGGCTTCTATATCTGAAATGCCTATCGGCACCTATTTTTAAAATGCCAATCGGCAACTATATCTGAAATGCCTATCGACACCTATTTTTAAAATGCCAATCGGCAACTATATCTGAAATGCCTATCGGCACCTATATCTGAAATGCCTATCGGCACCTATTTTTGAAATGCCAATCGGCAAATATATCTGAAATGCCTATCGGCACCTATATCTGGAATGCCTATCGGCACCTATATTTAAAATGCCTATCGGCTTCTATATCTGAAATGCCTATCGGCACCTATTTTTAAAATGCCAATCGGCTTCTATATCTGAAATGCCTATCGGCACCTATTTTTAAAATGCCAATCGGCAACTATATCTGAAATGCCTATCGGCACCTATTTTTGAAATGCCAATCGGCAACTATATCTGAAATGCCTATCGGCACCTATTTTTAAAATGCCAATCGGCAACTATGTCTGAAATGCCTATCGGTACCTATTTTTGAAATGCCTATCGGAAACTACATCTGAAATGCCTATCAGCACTTATATTTGAATAGCCTATCGGCAACCATATCGGGAATGCCTATCGGCACCTATATTTGAAATGCCTATCGGCTTCTATATCTGAAATGCCTATCGGCACCTATTTTTAAAATGCCAATCGGCAACTATATCTGAAATGCCTATCGGCACCTATATCTGAAATGCCTATTGGCACCTATTTTTGACATGCCTTTCGGAAACTACATCTGAAATGCCTATCTGCTCCTATATTTGAAATGCCTATCGGCAACCATATCTGGAATGCCTATCGTCACCTATATTTAAAATGCCTATCGGCTTCTATATCTGAAATGCCTATCGGCACCTATTTTTAAAATGCCAATCGGCAACTATATCTGAAATGCCTATCGACACCTATTTTCAAAATGCCAATCGGCAACTATATCTGAAATGCCTATCGGCACCTATATCTAAAATGCCTATCGGCACCTATATTTGAAATGCCTATTGGCTTCTATATCTGAAATGCCTATCGGCACCTATTTTTAAAATGCCAATTGGCAACTATATCTGAAATGCCTATCGGCACCTATATCTGAAATGCCTATCGGCACCTATTTTTGAAATGCCTATCGGAAACTACATCTGAAATGCCTATCAGCACCTATATTTGAAATGCCTATCGGCAACCATATCTGGAATGCCTATCGGCACCTACATTTGAAATGCCTATCGGCTTCTATATCTGAAATGCCTATCGGAACCTATTTTTAAAATGCCAATCGGCAACTCTATCTGAAATGCCTATCGGCACCTATATCTGAAATGCCTATCGGCACCTATTTTTGAAATGCCTATCAGAAACTACAACTGAAATGCCTATCAGCACCTATATTTGAAATGCCTATCGGCGACCATATCTAAAATGCCTATCGACACCTATATTTGAAATACCTATCGGCTTCTATATCTGAAATGCCTATCGGCACCTATTTTTAAAATGCCAATCGGTAAATATATCTGAAATGCCTATCGGCACCTATATCTGAAATGCCTATCGGCACCAATTTTTGAAATGCCTATCGGAAACTACATCTGGAATGCCTATCGGCAACTATATCTGATATGCCTATCGGCACCTATATCTGAAATGCCTATCGGCACCTATTTTTGAAATGCCAATCGGCTTCTATATCTGAAATGCCTATCGGCACCTATTTTTAAAATGCCAATCGGCAACTATATCTGAAATGCCTATCGACACCTATTTTTAAAATGCCAATCGGCAACTATATCTGAAATGCCTATCGGCACCTATATCTAAAATGCCTATCGGCACCTATATTTGAAATGCCTATCGGCTTCTATATCTGAAATGCCTATCGGCACCTATTTTTAAAATGCCAATTGGCAACTATATCTGAAATGCCTATCGGCACCTATATCTGAAATGCCTATCGGCACCTATTTTTGAAATGCCTATCGGAAACTACATCTGAAATGCCTATCAGCACCTATATTTGAAATGCCTATCGGCACCTATATCTAAAATGCCTATCGGCACCTATATTTGAAATGCCTATCGGCTTCTATATCTGAAATGCCTATCGACACCTATTTTTAAAATGCCAATCGGCAACTATATCTGAAATGCCTATCGGCACCTATATCTAAAATGCCTATCGGCACCTATTTTTGAAATGCCTTTCGGAAACTACATCTGAAATGCCTATCAGCACCTATATTTGAAATTCCTATCGGCAACCATATCTGGGATGCCTATCGGCACCTATATTTGAAATGCCTATCGGCTTCTATATCTGAAATGCCTATCGGCACCTATTTTTAAAATGCCAATCGGCAACTATATCTGAAATGCCTATCGACACCAATATTTGAAATACCTATCGGCTTCTATATCTGAAATGCCTATCGGCACCTATTTTTAAAATGCCAATCGGCAACTATATCTGAAATGCCTATCGGCACCTATATCTGAAATGCTTATCGGCACCAATTTTTGAAATGCCTATCGGAAACTACATCTGAAATGCCTATCAGCACCTATATTTGAAATGCCTATCGGCAACCATATCTGGAATGCCTATCGGCACCTATATTTGAAATGCCTATCGGCTTCTATATCTGAAATGCCTATCGGCACCTATATTAAAAATGCCAATCGGCAACTATATCTGAAATGCCTATCGGCACCTATATCTGAAATGCCTATCGGCACCTATTTTTGAAATGCCTATCGAAAACTACATCTGAAATGCCTATCAGCACCTATATTTGAAATGCCTATCGGCAACTATATCTGATACGCCTATCGGCACCTATATCTGAAATGCCTATCGGCACCTATTTTTGAAATGCCAATCGGCAACTATATCTGAAATGCCTATCGGCACATATTTTTAAAATGCCAATCAGCAACTATGTCTGAAATGCCTATCGGTACCTATTTTTGAAATGCCAATCATAAACTACATCTGAAATGCCTATCAGCACTTATATTTGAATAGCCTATAGGCAACCATATCGGGAATGCCTTTGGCACCTATATTTGAAATGCCTATCGGCTTCTATATCTGAAATGCCTATCGGCACCTATTTTTAAAATGCCAATCGGCAACTATATCTGAAATGCCTATCGGCACACATATCTGAAATGCCTATTGGCACCTATTTTTGAAATCCCTTTCGGAAACTACATCTGAAATGCCTATCTGCTCCTATATTTGAAATGCCTATCGGCAACCATATCTGGAATGCCTATCGGCACCTATATTTAAAATGCCTATCGGCTTCTATATCTGAAATGCCTATCGGCACCTATTTTTAAAATGCCAATCGGCTTCTATATCTGAAATGCCTATCGGCACCTATTTTTAAAATGCCAATCGGCAACTATATCTGAAATGCCTATCGACACCTATTTTTAAAATGCCAATCGGCAACTATATCTGAAATGCCTATCGGCACCTATATCTAAAATGCCTATCAGCACCTATATTTGAAATGCCTATCGGCTTCTATATCTGAAATGCCTATCGACACCTATTTTTAAAATGCCAATCGGCAACTATATCTGAAATGCCTATCGGCACCTATATCTAAAATGCCTATCGGCACCTATTTTTGAAATGCCTATCGGAAACTACATCTGAAATGCCTATCAGCACCTATATTTGAAATTCCTATCGGCAACCATATCTGGGATGCCTATCGGCACCTATATTTGAAATGCCTATCGGCTTCTATATCTCAAATGCCTATCGACACCTATTTTTGAAATGCCAATCGGCAACTATATCTGAAATGCCTATCGGCACCTATATCTGAAATGCCTATCGGCACCTATTTTTGAAATGCCTATCGGAAACTACATCTGAAATGCCTGTCAGCACCAATATTTAAAATGCCTATCGGCAACTATACCTGAAATGCCTATCGACACCAATATTTGAAATACCTATCGGCTTCTATATCTGAAATGCCTATCAGCACCTATTTTTAAAATGCCAATCGGCAACTATATCTGAAATGCCTATCGGCACCTATATATGAAATGCTTATCGGCACCAATTTTTGAAATGCCTATCGGAAACTACATCTGAAATGCCTATCAGCACCTATATTTGAAATGCCTATCGGCAACCATATCTGGAATGCCTATCAGCACCTATATTTGAAATGCCTATCGGCTTCTATATCTGAAATGCCTATCGGCACCTATATTAAAAATGCCAATCGGCAACTATATCTGAAATGCCTATCGGCACCTATTTTTGAAATGCCTATAGAAAACTACATCTGAAATGCCTATCAGCACCTATATTTGAAATGCCTATCGGCAACTATATCTGATATGCCTATCGGCACCTATATCTGAAATGCCTATCGGCACTTATTTTTGAAATGCCAATCGCCAACTATATCTGAAATGCCTATCGGCACCTATTTTTAAAATGCCAATCGGCAACTATATCTGAAATGCCTATCGGTACCTATTTTTTAAATGCCTTTCGGAAACTACATCTGAAATGCCTATCGGCACCTATATCTGAAATGCCAATCGGCACCTATTTTTGAAATGCCTATCGGAAACTACATCTGAAATGCCTATAAGCACCTATATTTAAAATGCCTATCGGCAACCATATCTGGAATGCCTATCGGCACCTATATTTGAAATGCCTATCGGCTTCTATATCTGAAATGCCTATCGACACCTATTTTTAAAATGCCAATCGCCAACTATATCTGAAACGCCTATCGGCACTTATATCTGAAATGCCTATCGGCACATATTTTTGAAATGCCTATCAAAAACTACATCTGAAATGCCTATCAGCACCAATATTTGAAATGCCTATCGGCAACCATATCTGAAATGCCTATCGACACCTATATTTGAAATACCTATCGGCTTCTATATCTGAAATGCGTATCGGCACCTATTTTTAAAATGCCAATCGGCAACTATATCTGAAATGCCTATCGGCACCTATATCTGAAATGCCTATCGGCACCAATTTTTGAAATGCCTATCGGAAACTACATCTGAAATGCTTATCAGCACCTATATTTGAAATGCCTATCGGCAACCATATCTGGAATGCTCATCGGCACCTATATTTAAAATGCCTATCGGCTTCTATATCTGAAATGCCTATCGGCACCTCTTTTTAAAATGCCAATCGGCAACTATATCTGAAATGCCTATCGGCACCTATATTTGAAATGCCTATCGGCACCTATTTTAGAAATGCCTATCGGAAACTACATCTGAAATGCCTATCAGCACCTATATTTGAAATGCCTATCGGCAACCATATCTGGAATGCCTATCAGCACCTATATTTGAAATGCCTATCGGCTTCTATATCTGAAATGCCTATCGGCACCTATTTTTAAAATGCCAATCGGCAACTATATCTGAAATGCCTATCGGCACCTATATCTGAAATGCCTATCGGCACTTATTTTTGAAATGCCTATCGGAAACTACATCTGAAATGCCTATCAGCACCTATATTTGAAATGCCTATCGGCAACCAAATCTGGAATGCCTATCGGCACCTATATTTGAAATGCCTATCGGCTTCTATATCTGAAATGCCTATCGGCACCTATTTTTAAAATGCCAATCGGCAACTATATCTGAAATGCCTATCGGCACCTATATCTGAAATGCCTATCGGCACGTATTTTTGAAATGCCTATCGGAAACTACATCTGAAATGCCTATCAGCACCATTATTTGAAATGCCTATCGGCAACCATATCTGAAATGCCTATCGACACCTATATTTGAAATACCTATCGGCTTCTATATCTAAAATGCCTATCCGCACCTATTTTTAAAATGCAATCGGCAACTATATCTGAAATGCCTATCGGCACCTATATCTGAAATGCCTATCAGCACCAATTTTAGAAATGCCTATCGGAAACTACATCTGAAATGCCTATCAGCACCTATATTTGAAATACCTATTGGCAACCATATCTGGAATGCCTATCGGCACCTATATTTGAAATGCCTATCGGCTTCTATATCTGAAATGCCTATCAGCACCTATTTTTAAAATGCCAATCGGCAAATTTATCTGAAATGCCTATCGGCACCTATATCTGAAATGCCTATCGGCACCTATATCTGAAATGCCTATCGGCACCTGTTTTTGAAATGCCTATCGGAAACTAAATCTGAAATGCCTATCAGCACCTATATTTGAAATGCCTATCGGCAACCATATCTGGAATGCCTACCGGCACCTATATTTGAAATGCCTATCGGCTTCAATATCGGAAATGCCTATCGGCACCTATTTTTAAAATGCCAATCGGCAACTATATCTGAAGTGCCTATCGGCACCTATATCTGAAATACCTATCGGAACCTATTTTTTAAATGCCTATCGAAAACTACATCTGAAATGCCTATCAGCACCTATATTTGAAATGCCTATCGGCAACCACATCAGAAATGCCTATCGGCACCTATATCTGAAATGCCTTTCGGCATTTATATCTGAAATGCCTATCGACACCTATATACGAAATGCCTATCGGCACCTATATTTTAAATGCCTATCGGCAACTATATCTGATATGCCTATCGGCACCTATATCTGAAATGCCTATCGGCACCTATTTTTGAAATGCCTTTCGAAAACTACATCTGAAATGCCTATCTGCTCCTATATTTGAAATGCCTATCGGCAACCATATCTGAAAAGCCTATTGACACCTATATTTGAAATACCTATCGGCTTCTATATCTGAAATGCCTATCGGCACCTGTTTTTAAAATGCCAATCTGCAACTATATCTGAAATGCCTATCGGCACCTATATCTGAAATGCCTATCGGCATCAATTTTTGAAATGCCTATCGGAATTTACATCTAAAATGCCTATCAGCACCTATATTTGAAATGCCTATCGGCAACTATATCTGGAATGCCTATCGGCACCTATGTTTGAAATGCCTATCGGCTTCAATATCTGAAATGCCTATCGGCACCTATTTTTAAAATGCCAATTGGCAACTATATCTGAAATGCCTATCGGCACCTATATCTGAAATGCGTATCGGCACCTATTTTTGAAATGCCTATCGGAAACTACATCTGAAATGCCTATCAGCACCTATATTTGAAATGCCTATCGGCAACCATATCTGGAATGCCTATCGGCACCTACATTTGAAATGCCTATCGGCTTCTATATCTGAAATGCCTATCGGCACCTATTTTTTAAATGCCAATCGGCAACTATATCTGAAATGCCTATCGGGACCTATATCTAAAATGCCTATCGGCACCTATTTTTGAAATGCCTATCGGAAACTACATCTGAAATGCCTATCAGCACCTATATTTGAAATGCCTATCGGCGACCATATCTGAAATGCCTATCGACACCTATATTTGAAATACCTATCGGCTTCTATATCTGAAATGCCTATCGGCACCTATTTTTAAAATGCCAATCGGTAACTATATCTGAAATGCCTATCGGCACCTATATCTGAAATGCCTATCGGCACCAATTTTTGAAATGCCTATCGGAAACTACATCTGGAATGCCTATCAGCACCTATATTTGAAATGCCTATCGGCAACCATATCTGGAATGCCTATCGGCACCTATATTTGAAATGCCTATCGGCTTCTATATCTGAAATGCCTATCGACACCTATTTTTAAAATGCCAATCGGCAATTATATCTGAAATGCCTATCGGCACCTATATCTAAAATGCCTATCGGCACCTATTTTTGAAATGCCTATCGGAAACTACATCTGAAATGCCTATCAGCACCTATATTTGAAATTCCTATCGGCAACCATATCTGGGATGCCTATCGGCACCTATATTTAAAATGCCTATAGGCTTCTATATCTGAAATGCCTATCGGCACCTATTTTTAAAATGGTAATCGGCAACTATATCTGAAATGCCTATCGGCACCTATTTCTGAAATGCCTATCGGCACCTATTTTTGAAATGCCTATCGGAAACTACATCTGAAATGCCTATCAGCACCAATATTTGAAATGCCTATCGGCAACCATACCTTAAATGCCTACCGACACCAATATTTGAAATACCTATCGTCTTCTATATCTGAAATGCCTATCGGCACCTATTTTTAAAATGCCAATCGGCAACTATATCTGAAATGCCTATCGGCACTTATATCTGAAACGCTTATCGGCACCAATTTTTGAAATGCCTATCGGAAACTACATCTGAAATGCCTATCAGCACCTATATTTGAAATGCCTATCGGCAACCATATCTGGAATGCCTATCAGCACCTATATTTGAAATGCCTATCGGCTTCTATATCTGAAATGCCTATCGGCACCTATATTTAAAATGCCAATCGGCAACTATATCTGAAATGCCTATCGGCACCTATATCTGAAATGCCTATCGGCACCTATTTTTGAAATGCCTATCGAAAACTACATCTGAAATGCCTATCAGCACCTATATTTGAAATGCCTATCGGCAACTATATCTGATATGCCTATCGGCACCTATATCTGAAATGCCTATCGGCACCTATTTTTGAAATGCCAATCGGAAACTATATCTGAACTGCCTATCGGCACCTATTTTTAAAATGCCAATCGGCAACTATATCTGAAATGCCTATCGGTACCTATTTTTGAAATGCCTATCGGAAACTACATCTGAAATGCCTATCAGCACTTATATTTGAATAGCCTATCGGCAACCATATCGGGAATGCCTATCGGCACCTATATCTGAAATGCCTATCGGCTTCTATATCTGAAATGCCTATCAGCACCTATTTTTAAAATGCCAATCGGCAACTATATCTGAAATGCCTATCGGCACCTATATCTGAAATGCATATTGGCACCTATTTTTGAAATGCCTTTCGGAAACTACATCTGAAATGCCTATCTGCTCCTATATTTGAAATGCCTATCGGCAACCATATCTGAAATGCCTATCGACACCTATATTTGAAAGACCTATCGGCTTCTATATCTGAAATGCCTATCGGCACCTGTTTTTAAAATGCCAATCGGCAACTATATCTGAAATTCCTATCGGCACCTATATCTGAAATGCCTATCGGCATCAATTTTTGAAATGCCTATCGGAAACTACATCTAAAATGCCCATCAGCACCTATATTTGAAATGCCTACCGGCAACCATATCTGGAATGCCTATCGGCACCTATATTTGAAATGCCTATCGGCTTCTATATCTGAAATGCCTATCGGCACCTATTTTTAAAATGCCAATTGGCAACTATATCTGAAATGCCTATCGGCACCTATATCTGAAATGCCTATCGGCACCTATTTTTGAAATGCCTATCGGAAACTACATCTGAAATGCCTATCAGCACCTATATTTGAAATGCCTATCGGCAACCATATCTGGAATGCCTATCGGCACCTACATTTGAAATGCCTATCGGGTTCTATATCTGAAATGCCTATCGGCACCTATTTTTAAAATGCCAATCGGCAACTATATCTGAAATGCCTATCGGCACCTATATCTGAAATGCCTATCGGCACCTATTTTTTAAATGCCTATCGGAAACTACATCTGAAATGCCTATCAGCACCTATATTTGAAATGCCTATCGGCGACCATATCTGAAATGCCTATCGACACCTATATTTGTAATACCTATCGGCTTCTATATCTGAAATGCCTATCGGCACCGATTTTTAAAATGCCAATCGGTAACTATATCTGAAATGCTTATCGGCACCTATATCTGAAATGCCTATCGGCACCAATTTTTTAAATGCCTATCGGAAACTACATCTGGAATGCCTATCAGCACCTATATTTGAAATGCCTATCGGCAACCATATCTGGAATGCCTATCGGCACCTATATTTGAAATGCCTATCGGCTTCTATATCTGAAATGCCTATCGACACCTATTTTTAAAATGCCAATCGGCAACTATATCTGAAATGCCTATCGGCACCTATATCTAACATGCCTATCGGCACCTATTTTTGAAATGCCTATCGGAAACTACATCTGAAATGCCTATCAGCACCTATATTTGAAATTCCTATCGGCAACCATGTCTGGGATGCCTATCGGCACCTATAATTGAAATGCCTATCGGCTTCTATATCTGAAATGCCTATCGGCACCTATTTTTAAAATGCCAATCGACAACTATATCTGAAATGCCTATCGGCACCTATTTTTAAAATGCCAATCGGCAACTATATCTGAAATGCCTATCGGCACCTATATCTGAAATGCCTATCGGCACCAATTTTAGAAATACCTATCGGAAACTACATCTGAAATGCCTATCAGCACCTATATTTGAAATACCTATCGGCAACCATATCTGGAATGCCTATCGGCACCTATATTTGAAATGCCTATCGTTTTCTATATCTGAAATGCCTATCGGCACCTATTTTTAAAATGCCAATCGGCAACTATATCTGAAATGCCTATCGGCACCTATATCTGAAATGCCTATCGGCACCAATTTTAGAAATGCCTATCGGAAACTACATCTGAAAGGCCTATCAGCACCTATATTTGAAATGCCTATCGGCAACCATATCTGGAATGCCTATCGGCACCTATATTTGAAATGCCTATCGGCTTCAATATCTGAAATGCCTATCGACACCTATTTTTAAAATGCCAATCGGCAACTATATCTGAAATGCCTATCGGCACCTATATCTAATATGCCTATCGGCATTTATTTTTGAAATGCCTATCGGAAACTACATCTGAAATGCCTATCAGCACCTATATTTGAAATTCCTATCGGCAACCATATCTGGGATGCCTATCGGCACCTATATTTGAAATGCCTATCGGCTTCTATATCTGAAATGCCTATCGGCACCTATTTTTAAAATGATAATCGGCAACTATATCTGAAATGCCTATCGGCACCTATATCTGAAATGCCTATCGGCACCTATTTTTGGAATTCCTATCGGAAACTACATCTGAAATGCCTATCAGCACCAATATTTGAAATGCCTATCGGCAACCATACCTGAAATGCCTATCGACACCAATATTTGAAATACCTATCGGCTTCTATATCTGAAATGCCTATCGGCACCTATTTTTAAAATGCCAATCGGCAACTATATCTGAAGTGCCTATCGGCACCTATATCTAATATGCCTATCGGCATTTATTTTTGAAATGCCTATCGGAAACTACATCTGAAATGCCTATCAGCACCTATATTTGAAATTCCTATCGGCAACCATATCTGGGATGCCTATCGGCACCTATATTTGAAATGCCTATCGGCTTCTATATCTGAAATGCCTATCGGCACCTATATCTGAAATGCCTATCGGCACCTATTTTTGGAATGCCTATCGGAAACTACATCTGAAATGCCTATCAGCACCTATATTTGAAATGCCTATCGGCAACCATATCTGGAATGTCTATCGGCACCTATATTTGAAATGCCTATCGGCTTCTATATCTGAAATGCCTATCGACACCTATTTTTAAAATGCCAATCGGCAACTATATCTGAAATGCCTATCGGCACCTATATCTAATATGCCTATCGGCATTTATTTTTGAAATGCCTATCGGAAACTACATCTGAAATGCCTATCAGCACCTATATTTGAAATTCCTATCGGCAACCATATCTGGGATGCCTATCGGCACCTATATTTGAAATGCCTATCGGCTTCTATATCTGAAATGCCTATCGGCACCTATTTTTAAAATGATAATCGGCAACTATATCTGAAATGCCTATCGGCACCTATATTTGAAATGCCTATCGGCACCTATTTTTGAAATGCCTATCGGAAACTTCATCTGAAATGCCTATCAGCACCTATATTTGAAATGCCTATCGGCAAACATATCTGGAATGCCTATCAGCACCTATATTTGAAATGCCTATCGGCTTCTATATCTGAAATGCCTATCGGCACCTATTTTTAAAATGCCAATTGGCAACTATATCTGAAATGCCTATTGGCACCTATATCTGAAATGCCTATCGGCACCTATTTTTGAAATGCCTATCGGAAACTACATCTGAAATGCCTATCAGCACCTATATTTGAAATACCTATCGGCAACCATATCTGGAATGCCTATCGGCACCTATATCTGAAATGCCTATCGGCACCTATTTTTGAAATGCCTATCGAAAAATACATCTGAAATGCCTATCAGCATCTATATTTGAAATGCCTATCGGCAACCACATCAGGAATGCCTATCGGCACCTATATCTGAAATGCCTTTCGGCATTTATATCTGAAATGCCTATCGACACCTATATACGAAATGCCTATCGGCACCTATATTTTAAATGCCTATCGGCAACTATATCTGATATGCCTATCGGCACCTATATCTGAAATGCCTATCGGCACCTATTTTTGAAATGCCTATCGGAAACTACATCTAAAATGCCTATCGGCACCTATTTTTAAAGTGCCAATCGGCAACTAAATCTGAAGTGCCTATCAACACCTATATCTGAAATGCCTATCGGCACCTCTTTCTGAAATGCCTATCGGCACCTATTTTTGAAATGCCTTTCGGAAACTACATCTGAAATGCCTATCTGCTCCTATATTTGAAATGCCTATCGGCAACCATATCTGAAATGCCTATCGGCACCTGTTTTTAAAATGCCAATCGGCAACTATATCTGAAATGCCTATCGGCACCTATATCTGAAATGCCTATCGGCATCAATTTTTGAAATGCCTTTTGGAAACTACATCTAAAATGCCTATCAGCACCTATATTTGAAATGCCTATCGGCAAACATATCCGGAATGCCTATCGGCACCTATATTTGAAATGCCTATCGACTTCTATATCTGAAATGCCTATCGGCACCTATTTTTAAGATGCCAATTGGCAACTATATCTGAAATGCCTATCGGCACCTATATCTAAAATGCCTATCGGCACCTATTTTTGAAATGCCTATCGGAAACTACATCTGAAATGCCTATTAGCACCTATATTTGAAATGCCTATCGGCAACCATATCTGGAATGCCTATCGGCACCTACATTTGAAATGCCTATCGGCTTCTATATCTGAAATGCCTATCGGCACCTATTTTTAAAATGCCAATCGGCAACTATATCTGAAATGCCTATCGGCACCTATATCTGAAATGCCTATCGGCACCTATTTTTGAAATGCCTATCGGAAACTACATCTGAAATGCCTATCAGCACCTATATTTGAAATGCCTATCGGCGACCATATCTAAAATGCCTATCGACACCTATATTCGAAATACCTATCGGCTTCTATATCTGAAATGCCTATCGGCACCTATTTTTACAATGCCAATCGGTAACTATATCTGAAATGCCTATCGGCACCTATATCTGAAATGCCTATCGGCACCAATTTTTGAGATGCCTATCGGAAACTACATCTGAAATGCCTATCAGCACCTATATTTGAAATTCCTATCGGCAACCATATCTGAAATGCCTATCGGCACCTATTTTTGAAATGCCTATCGGAAACTACATCTGAAATGCCTATCAGTACCAATATTTGAAATGCCAATCGCCAACAATACCTGAAATGCCTATCGACACCAATATTTGAAATACCTATCGGCTTCTATATCTGAAATGACTATAGGCACCTATTTTTAAAATGCCAATCGGCAACTATATCTGAAATGCCTATCGGCACCTATATCTGAAATGCTTATCGGCACTAATTTTTGAAATGCCTATCGGAAACTACATCTGAAATGCCTATCAGCACCTATATTTGAAATGCCTATCGGCAACCATATCTGGAATGCCTATCAGCACCTATATTTGAAATGCCTATCGGCTTCTATATCTGAAATGCCTATCGGCACCTATATTTAAAATGCCAATCGGCAACTATATCTGAAATGCCTATCGGCACCTATATCTGAAATGCCTATCGGCACCTATTTTTGAAATGCCTATCGAAAACTACATCTGAAATGCCTATCAGCACCTATATTTGAAATGCCTATCGGCAACTATATCTGATATGCCTATCGGCACCTATATCTAAAATGCCTATCGGCACCTATTTTCGAAATGCCAATCGGAAACTATATCTGAAATGCCTATCGGTACCTATTTTTGAAATGCCTATCGGAAACTACATCTGAAATGCCTATCAGCACTTATATTTGAATAGCCTATCGGCAACCATATCGGAAATGCCTATCGGCACCTATATTTGAAATGCCTATCGGCTTCTTTATCTGAAATGCCTATCGGCACCTATTTTTAAAATGCCAATCGGCAACTATATCTGAAATGCCTATCGGCACCTATATTTGAAATGCCTATCGGCACCTATTTTTGAAATGCCTATCGGAAACTACATCTGAAATGCCTATCAGCACCTACATTTGAAATGCCTATCGGCAACCATATCTGGAATGCCTATCGGCACCTATATTTGAAATGCCTATCGGCTTCTATATCTGAAATGCCTATCGACACCTATTTTTAAAATGCCAATCGGCAACTATATCTGAAGTGCCTATCGGCACCTATATCTGAAATGCCTATCGGCACCTATTTTTGAAAAGCCTATCGAAAACTACATCTGAAATGCCTATCAGCACCTATATTTGAAATGCCTATCGGCAACCACATCAGAAATGCCTATCGGCACCTATATCTGAAATGCCTTTCGGCATTTATATCTGAAATGCCTATCGACACCTATATACGAAATGCCTATCGGCACCTATATTTTAAATGCCTATCGGCAACTATATCTGATATGCCTATCGGCACCTATATCTGAAATGCCTATCGGCACCTATTTTTAAAATGCCTATCGGAAACTACATCTAAAATGCCTATCGGCACCTATTTTTGAAATGCCTATCGGAAACTACATCTGAAATGCCTATCAGCACCTATATTTGAAATTCCTATCGGCAACCATGTCTGGGATGCCTATCGGCACCTATATTTGAAATGCCTATCGGCTTCTATATCTGAAATGCCTATCGGCACCTATTTTTAAAATGCCAATCGACAACTATATCTGAAATGCCTATCGGCACCTATTTTTAAAATGCCAATCGGCAACTATATCTGAAATGCCTATCGGCACCTATATCTGAAATACCTATCGGCACCAATTTTAGAAATGCCTATCGGAAACTACATCTGAAATGCCTATCAGCACCTATATTTGAAATACCTATCGGCAACCATATCTGGAATGCCTATCGGCACCTATATTTGAAATGCCTATCGGCTTCTATATCTGAAATGCCTATCGGCACCTATTTTTAAAATGCCAATCGGCAACTATATCTGAAATGCCTATCGGCACCTATATCTGAAATGCCTATCGGCACCAATTTACAGAAATGCCTATCGGAAACTACATCTGAAAGGCCTATCAGCACCTATATTTGAAATGCCTATCGGCAACCATATCTGGAATGCCTATCGGCACCTATATTTGAAATGCCTATCGGCTTCAATATCTGAAATGCCTATCGACACCTATTTTAAAAATGCCAATCGGCAACTATATCTGAAATGCCTATCGGCACCTATATCTGAAATGCCTATCGGCACCAATTTTAGAAATGCCTATCGGAAACTACATCTGAAATGCCTATCAGCACCTATATTTGAAATTCCTATCGGCAACCATATCTGGGATGCCTATCATCACCTATATTTGAAATGCCTATCGGCTTCTATATCTGAAATGCCTATCGGCACCTATTTTTAAAATGATAATCGGCAACTATATCTGATATGCCTATCGGCACCTATATCTGAAATGCCTATCGGCACCTATTTTTAAAATGCCTATCGGCAACTATATCTGAAATGCCTATCGGCACCTATATCTGAAATGCCTATCGGCACCAATTTTAGAAATGCCTATCGGAAACTACATCTGAAATGCCTATCAGCACCTATATTTGAAATACCTACCGGCAACCATATCTGGAATGCCTATCGGCACCTATATTTGAAATGCCTATCGGCTTCTATATCTAAAATGCCTATCGGCACCTATTTTTGAAATGCCTATCGGAAACTACATCTGAAATGCCTATCAGCACCTATATTTGAAATTCCTATCGGCAACCATGTCTGGGATGCCTATCGGCACCTATATTTGAAATGCCTATCGGCTTCTATATCTGAAATGCCTATCGGCACCTGTTTTTAAAATGCCAATCGGCAACTATATCTGAAATTCCTATCGGCACCTATATCTGAAATGCCTATCGGCATCAATTTTTGAAATGCCTATCGGAAACTACATCTAAAATGCCTATCAGCACCTATATTTGAAATGCCTACCGGCAACCATATCTGGAATGCCTATCGGCACCTATATTTGAAATGCCTATCGGCTTCTATATCTGAAATGCCTATCGGCACCTATTTTTAAAATGCCAATTGGCAACTATATCTGAAATGCCTATCGGCACCTATATCTGAAATGCCTATCGGCACCTATTTTTGAAATGCCTATCGGAAACTACATCTGAAATGCCTATCAGCACCTATATTTGAAATGCCTATCGGCAACCATATCTGAAATGCCTATCGGCACCTACATTTGAAATGCCTATCGGGTTCTATATCTAAAATGCCTATCGGCACCTATTTTTAAAATGCCAATCGGCAACTATATCTGAAATGCCTATCGGGACCTATATCTAAAATGCCTATCGGCACCTGTTTTTGAAATGCCTATCGGAAACTACATCTGAAATGCCTATCAGCACCTATATTTGAAATGCCTATCGGCGACCATATCTGAAATGCCTATCGACACCTATATTTGAAATACCTATCGGCTTCTATATCTGAAATGCCTATCGGCACCAATTTTTGAAATGCCTATCGGAAACTACATCTGAAATGCCTATCAGCACCTATATTTGAAATGCCTATCGGCGACCATATCTGAAATGCCTATCGACACCTATATTTGTAATACCTATCGGCTTCTATATCTGAAATGCCTATCGGCACCGATTTTTAAAATGCCAATCGGTAACTATATCTGAAATGCTTATCGGCACCTATATCTGAAATGCCTATCGGCACCAATTTTTTAAATGCCTATCGGAAACAACATCTAAAATGCCTATCGGCACCTATTTTTGAAATGCCTTTCGAAAACTACATCTGAAATGCCTATCTGCTCCTATATTTGAAATGCCTATCGGCAACCATATCTGAAAAGCCTATTGACACCTATATTTGAAATATCTATCGGCTTCTATATCTGAAATGCCTATCGGCACCTGTTTTTAAAATGCCAATCTGCAACTATATCTGAAATGCCTATCGGCACCTATATCTGAAATGCCTATCGGCATCAATTTTTGAAATGCCTATCGGCATCAATTTTTGAAATGCCTATCGGAATTTACATCTAAAATGCCTATCAGCACCTATATTTGAAATGCCTATCGGCAACTATATCTGGAATGCCTATCGGCACCTATGTTTGAAATGCCTATCGGCTTCTATATCTGAAATGCCTATCGGCACCTATTTTTAAAATGCCAATTGGCAACTATATCTGAAATGCCTATCGGCACCTATATCTGAAATGCGTATCGGCACCTATTTTTGAAATGCCTATCGGAAACTACATCTAAAATGCCTATCAGCACCTATATTTGAAATGCCTATCGGCAACCATATCTGGAATGCCTATCGGCACCTACATTTGAAATGCCTATCGGCTTCTATATCTGAAATGCCTATCGGCACCTATTTTTTAAATGCCAGTCGGCAACTATATCTGAAATGCCTATCGGGACCTATATCTAAAATGCCTATCGGCACCTGTTTTTGAAATGCCTATCGGAAACTACATCTGAAATGCCTATCAGCACCTATATTTGAAATGCCTATCGGCGACCATATCTGAAATGCCTATCGACACCTATATTTGAAATACCTATCGGCTTCTATATCTGAAATGCCTATCGGCACCAATTTTTGAAATGCCTATCGGAAACTACATCTGGAATGCCTATCAGCACCTATATTTTAAATGCCTATCGGCAACCATATCTGGAATGCCTATCGGCACCTATATTTGCAATGCCTATCGGCTTCTATATCTGAAATGCCTATCGACACCTATTTTTAAAATGCCAATCGGCAATTATATCTGAAATGCCTATCGGCACCTATATCTAAAATGCCTATCGGCACCTATTTTTGAAATGCCTATCGGAAACTACATCTGAAATGCCTATCAGCACCTATATTTGAAATTCCTATCGGCAACCATATCTGGGATGCCTATCGGCACCTATATTTAAAATGCCTATAGGCTTCTATATCTGAAATGCCTATCGGCACCTATTTTTAAAATGGTAATCGGCAACTATATCTGAAATGCCTATCGGCACCTATTTCTGAAATGCCTATCGGCACCTATTTTTGAAAAGCCTATCGGAAACTACATCTGAAATGCCTATCAGCACCAATATTTGAAATGCCTATCGGCAACCATACCTTAAATGCCTACCAAAACCAATATTTGAAATACCTATCGGCTTCTATATCTGAAATGCCTATCGGCACCTATTTTTAAAATGCCAATCGGCAACTATATCTGAAATGCCTATCGGCACTTATATCTGAAACGCTTATCGGCACCAATTTTTGAAATGCCTATCGGAAACTACATCTGAAATGCCTATCAGCACCTATATTTGAAATGCCTATCGGCAACCATATCTGGAATGCCTATCAGCACCTATATTTGAAATGCCTATCGGCTTCTATATCTGAAATGCCTATCGGCACCTATATTTAAAATGCCAATCGGCAACTATATCTGAAATGCCTATCGGCACCTATATCTGAAATGCCTATCGGCACCTATTTTTGAAATGCCTATCGAAAACTACATCTGAAATGCCTATCAGCACCTATATTTGAAATGCCTATCGGCAACTATATCTGATATGCCTATCGGCACCTATATCTGAAATGCCTATCGGCACCTATTTTTGAAATGCCAATCGGAAACTATATCTGAACTGCCTATCGGCACCTATTTTTAAAATGCCAATCGGCAACTATATCTGAAATGCCTATCGGTACCTATTTTTGAAATGCCTATCGGAAACTACATCTGAAATGCCTATCAGCACTTATATTTGAAATGCCTACCGGCAACCATATCTGGAATGCCTATCGGCACCTATATTTGAAATGCCTATCGGCTTCTATATCTGAAATGCCTATCGGCACCTATTTTTAAAATGCCAATTGGCAACTATATCTGAAATGCCTATCGGCACCTATATCTGAAATGCCTATCGGCACCTATTTTTGAAATGCCTATCGGAAACTACATCTGAAATGCCTATCAGCACCTATATTTGAAATGCCTATCGGCAACCATATCTGGAATGCCTATCGACACCTACATTTGAAATGCCTATCGGGTTCTATATCTGAAATGCCTATCGGCACCTATTTTTAAAATGCCAATCGGCAACTATATCTGAAATGCCTATCGGCACCTATATCTGAAATGCCTATCGGCACCTATTTTTTAAATGCCTATCGGAAACTACATCTGAAATGCCTATCAGCACCTATATTTGAAATGCCTATCGGCAACCATATCTGGAATGCCTATCGGCACCTATATTTGAAATGCCTATCGGCTTCTATATCTGAAATGCCTATCGACACCTATTTTTAAAATGCCAATCGGCAACTATATCTGAAATGCCTATCGGCACCTATATCTAACATGCCTATCGGCACCTATTTTTGAAATGCCTATCGGAAACTACATCTGAAATGCCTATCAGCACCTATATTTGAAATTCCTATCGGCAACCATGTCTGGGATGCCTATCGGCACCTATATTTGAAATGCCTATCGGCTTCTATATCTGAAATGCCTATCGGCACCTATTTTTAAAATGCCAATCGACAACTATATCTGAAATGCCTATCGGCACCTATATCTGAAATGCCTATCGGCACCTATTTTTGGAATGCCTATCGGAAACTACATCTGAAATGCCTATCAGCACCAATATTTGAAATGCCTATCGGCAACCATACCTGAAATGCCTATCGACACCAATATTTGAAATACCTATCGGCTTCTATATCTGAAATGCCTATCGGCACCTATTTTTAAAATGCCAATCGGCAACTATATCTGAAGTGCCTATCGGCACCTATATTTGAAATGCCTATCGGCACCTATTTTTGAAATGCCTATCGGAAACTTCATCTGAAATGCCTATCAGCACCTATATTTGAAATGCCTATCGGCAACCATATCTGGAATGCCTATCAGCACCTATAATTGAAATGCCTATCGGCTTATATATCTGAAATGCCTATCGGCACCTATTTTTAAAATGCCAATCGGCAACTATATCTGAAATGCCTATCGGCACCTATATCTGAAATGCCTATCGGCACCTATTTTTGAAATGCCTATCGGAAACTACATCTGAAATGCCTATCAGCACCTATATTTGAAATGCCTATCGGCAACCATATCTGGAATGCCTATCGGCACCTATATTTGCAATGCCTATCGGCTTCAATATCTGAAATGCCTATCGGCACCTATTTTTAAAATGCCAATCGGCAACTATTTCTGAAATACCTATCGGCACCTATATCTGAAATGCCTATCGGCACCAATTTTAGAAATGCCTATCGGAAACTACATCTGAAATGCCTATCAGCACCTATATTTGAAATACCTATCGGCAACCATATCTTGAATGCCTATCGGCACCTATATTTGAAATGCCTATCGGCTTCTATATCTGAAATGCCTATCGGCACCTATTTTTAAAATGCCAATCGGCAACTATATCTGAAATGCCTATCGGCACCTATATCTGAAATGCCTATCGGCACCAATTTTAGAAATGCCTATCGGAAACTACATCTGAAAGGCCTATCAGCACCTATATTTGAAATGCCTATCGGCAACCATATCTGGAATGCCTATCGGCACCTATATTTGAAATGCCTATCGGCTTCAATATCTGAAATGCCTATCGACACCTATTTTTAAAATGCCAATCGGCAACTATATCTGAAATGCCTATCGGCACCTATATCTGAAATGCCTATCGGCACCAATTTTAGAAATGCCTATCGGAAACTACATCTGAAATGCCTATCAGCACCTATATTTGAAATGCCTATCGGCAACCATATCTGGAATGTCTATCGGCACCTATATTTGAAATGCCTATCGGCTTCTATATCTGAAATGCCTATCGACACCTATTTTTAAAATGCCAATCGGCAACTATATCTGAAATGCCTATCGGCACCTATATCTAATATGCCTATCGGCATTTATTTTTGAAATGCCTATCGGAAACTACATCTGAAATGCCTATCAGCACCTATATTTGAAATTCCTATCGGCAACCATATCTGGGATGCCTATCGGCACCTATATTTGAAATGCCTATCGGCTTCTATATCTGAAATGCCTATCGGCACCTATTTTTAAAATGATAATCGGCAACTATATCTGAAATGCCTATCGGCACCTATATCTGAAATGCCTATCGGCACCTATTTTTGGAATGCCTATCGGAAACTACATCTGAAATGCCTATCAGCACCAATATTTGAAATGCCTATCGGCAACCATACCTGAAATGCCTATCGACACCAATATTTGAAATACCTATCGGCTTCTATATCTGAAATGCCTATCGGCACCTATTTTTAAAATGCCAATCGGCAACTATATCTGAAGTGCCTATCGGCACCTATATCTAATATGCCTATCGGCATTTATTTTTGAAATGCCTATCGGAAACTACATCTGAAATGCCTATCAGCACCTATATTTGAAATTCCTATCGGCAACCATATCTGGGATGCCTATCGGCACCTATATTTGAAATGCCTATCGGCTTCTATATCTGAAATGCCTATCGGCACCTATTTTTAAAATGATAATCGGCAACTATATTTGAAATGCCTATCGGCACCTATATCTGAAATGCCTATCGGCACCTATTTTTGGAATGCCTATCGGAAACTACATCTGAAATGCCTATCAGCACCTATATTTGAAATGCCTATCGGCAACCATATCTGGAATGTCTATCGGCACCTATATTTGAAATGCCTATCGGCTTCTATATCTGAAATGCCTATCGACACCTATTTTTAAAATGCCAATCGGCAACTATATCTGAAATACCTATCGGCACCTATATCTAATATGCCTATCGGCATTTATTTTTGAAATGCCTATCGGAAACTACATCTGAAATGCCTATCAGCACCTATATTTGAAATTCCTATCGGCAACCATATCTGGGATGCCTATCGGCACCTATATTTGAAATGCCTATCGGCTTCTATATCTGAAATGCCTATCGGCACCTATTTTTAAAATGATAATCGGCAACTATATCTGAAATGCCTATCGGCACCTATATTTGAAATGCCTATCGGCACCTATTTTTGAAATGCCTATCGGAAACTTCATCTGAAATGCCTATCAGCACCTATATTTGAAATGCCTATCGGCAACCATATGTGGAATGCCTATCAGCACCTATATTTGAAATGCCTATCGGCTTCTATATCTGAAATGCCTATCGGCACCTATTTTTAAAATGCCAATTGGCAACTATATCTGAAATGCCTATTGGCACCTATATCTGAAATGCCTATCGGCACCTATTTTTGAAATGCCTATCGGAAATTACATCTGAAATGCCTATCAGCACCTATATTTGAAATACCTATCGGCAACCATATCTGGAATGCCTATCGGCACCTCTATTTGAAATGCCTTTCGGCTTCTATATCTAAAATGCCTATCGGCACCTATTTTTAAAATGCCAATCGGCAACTATATCTGAAATGCCTATTGGCACCTATATCTGAAATGCCTATCGGCACCTATTTTTGAAATGCCTATCGGAAACTACATCTGAAATGCCTATCAGCACCTATATTTGAAATACCTATCGGCAACCATATCTGAAATGCCTATCGGCACCTATTTTTGAAATGCCTATCGAAAAATTCATCTGAAATGCCTATCAGCATCTATATTTGAAATGCCTATCGGCAACCACATCAGAAATGCCTATCGGCACCTATATCTGAAATGCCTTTCGGCATTTATATCTGAAATGCCTATCGACACCTATATACGAAATGCCTATCGGCACCTATATTTTAAATGCCTATCGGCAACTATATCTGATATGCCTATCGGCACCTATATCTGAAATGCCTATCGGCACCTATTTTTGAAATGCCAATCGGAAACTACATCTAAAATGCCTATCGGCACCTATTTTTAAAGTGCCAATCGGCAACTAAATCTGAAGTGCCTATCAACACCTATATCTGAAATGCCTATCGGCACCTCTTTCTGAAATGCCAATCGGCACCTATTTTTGAAATGCCTTTCGGAAACTACATCTGAAATGCCTATCTGCTCCTATATTTGAAATGCCTATCGGCAACCATATCTGAAAAGCCTATCGACACCTATATTTGAAATACCTATCGGCTTCTATATCTGAAATGCCTATCGGCACCTGTTTTTAAAATGCCAATCGGCAACTATATCTGAAATGCCTATCGGCACCTATATCTGAAATGCCTATCGGCATCAATTTTTAAAATGCCTATCGGAAACTACATCTAAAATGCCTATCAGCACCTATATTTGAAATGCCTATCGGCAACCATATCTGCAATGCCTATCGACACCTACATTTGAAATGCCTATCGGCTTCTATATCTGAAATGCCTATCGGCACCTATTTTTAAAATGCCAATCGGCAACTATATCTGAAATGCCTATCGGCACCTATATCTGAAATGCCTATCGGCACCTATTTTTGAAATGCCTATCGGAAACTACATCTGAAATGCCTATCAGCACCTATATTTGAAATGCCTATCGGCGACCATATCTAAAATGCCTATCGACACCTATATTCGAAATACCTATCGGCTTCTATATCTGAAATGCCTATCGGCACCTATTTTTACAATGCCAATCGGTAACTATATCTGAAATGCCTATAGGCACTCATATCTGAAATGCCTATCGGCACCAATTTTTGAGATGCCTATCGGAAACTACATCTGAAATGCCTATCAGCACCTATATTTGAAATTCCTATCGGCAACCATATCTGGGATGCCTATCGGCACCTATATTTGAAATGCCTATCGGCTTCTATATCTGAAATGCCTATCGGCACCTATTTTTAAAATGCTAATCGGCAACTATATCTGAAATGCCTATCGGCACCTATATCTGAAATGCCTATCGGCACCTATTTTTGAAATGCCTATCGAAAACTACATCTGAAATGCCTATCAGCACCTATATTTGAAATGCCTATCGGCAACTATATCTGATATGCCTATCGGCACCTATATTTGAAATGCCTATCGGCTTCTATATCTGAAATGCCTATCGGCACCAATTTTTGAAATGCCTATCGGAAACTACATCTGAAATGCCTATCAGCACCTATATTTGAAATGCCTATCGGCAACCATATCTGGAATGCCTATCAGCACCTATATTTGAAATGCCTATCGGCTTCTATATCTGAAATGCCTATCGGCACCTATATTTAAAATGCCAATCGGCAACTATATCTGAAATGCCTATCGGCACCTATATCTGAAATGCCTATCGGCACCTATTTTTGAAATGCCTATCGAAAACTACATCTGAAATGCCTATCAGCACCTATATTTGAAATGCCTATCGGCAACTATATCTGATATGCCTATCGGCACCTATATCTGAAATGCCTATCGGCACCTATTTTTGAAATGCCAATCGGCAACTATATCTGAAATGCCTATCGGTACCTATTTTTGAAATGCCTATCGGAAACTACATCTGAAATGCCTATCAGCACTTATATTTGAATAGCCTATCGGTAACCATATCGGAAATGCCTATCGGCACCTATATTTGAAATGCCTATCGGCTTCTATATCTGAAATGCCTATCGGCACCTATTTTTAAAATGCCAATCGGCAACTATATCTGAAATGCTTATCGGCACCTATATTTGAAATGCCTATCAGCACCTATTTTTGAAATGCCTATCAGAAACTACATCTGAAATGCCTATCATCACCTATATTTGAAATGCCTATCGGCAACCATATCTGGAATGCCTATCAGCACCTATATTTGAAATGCCTATCGGCTTCTATATCTGAAATGCCTATCGGCACCTACTTTTAAAATGCCAATCGGCAACTATATCTGAAATGCCTATCGGCACCTATATCTGAAATGCCTATCGGCACCTATTTTTGAAATGCCTATCGGAAACTACATCTGAAATGCCTATCAGCACCTATATTTGAAATGCCTATCGGCAACCATATCTGGAATGCCTATCGGCACCTATATTTGAAATGCCTATCGGCTTCTATATCTGAAATGCCTATCGACACCTATTTTTAAAATGCCAATCGGCAACTATATCTGAAGTGCCTATCGGCACCTATATCTGAAATGCCTATCGGCACCTATTTTTGAAATGCCTATCGAAAACTACATCTGAAATGCCTATCAGCACCTATATTTGAAATGCCTATCGGCAACCACATCAGAAATGCCTATCGGCACCTATATCTGAAATGCCTTTCGGCATTTATATCTGAAATGCCTATCGACACCTATATACGAAATGCCTATCGGCACCTATATTTTAAATGCCTATCGGCAACTATATCTGATATACCTATCGGCACCTATATCTGAAATGCCTATCGGCACCTATTTTTAAAATGCCTATCGGAAACTACATCTAAAATGCCTATCGGCACTTATTTTTAAAGTGCCAATCGGCAACTAAATCTGAAATGCCTATCGGCACCTATATCTGAAATGCCTATCGGCACATCTTTCTGAAATGCCTATCGGCACCTATTTTTGAAATGCCTTTCGGAAACTACATCTGAAATGCCTATCTGCTCCTATATTTGAAATGCCTATCGGCAACCATATCTGAAAAGCCTATCGACACCTATATTTGAAATACCTATCGACTTCTATATCTGAAATGCCTATCGGCACCTGTTTTTAAAATGCCAATCGGTAACTATATCTGAAATGCCTATCGGCACCTATATCTGAAATGCCTATCGGCATCAATTTTTGAAATGCCTATCGGAAACTACATCTAAAATACCTATCAGCACCTATATTTGAAATGCCTATCGGCAACCATATCTGGAATGCTTATCGGCACCTATATTTGAAATGCCTATCGGCTTCTATATCTGAAAAGCCTATCTGCACCTATTTTTAAAATGCAAATTGGACACTATATCTGAAATGCCTATCGGCACCTATATCTGAAATGCCTATCGGCACCTATTTTTGAAATGCCTATCGGAAACTACATCTGAAATGCCTATCAGCACCTATATTTGAAATGCCTATCGGCAACCATATCTAAAATGCCTATCGGCACCTACATTTGAAATGCCTATCGGCTTCTATATCTGAAATGCCTATCGGCACCTATTTTTAAATTGCCAATCGGCAACTATATCTGAAATGCCTATCGGCACCTATATCTGAAATGCCTATCGGCACCTATTTTTTAAATGCCTATCGGAAACTACATCTGAAATGCCTATCAGCACCTATATTTGAAATGCCTATCGGCGACCATATCTAAAATGCCTATCGACACCTATATTTGAAATACCAATCGGCTTCCATATCTGAAATGCCTATCTGCACCTATTTTTAAAATGCCAATCGGTAACTATATCTGAAATGCTTATCGGCACCTATATCTGAAATGCCTATCGGCACCAATTTTTGAAATGCCTATCGGAAACTACATCTGGAATGCCTATCAGCACCTATTTTTGAAATGCCTATCGGCAACCATATCTGGAATGCCTATCGGCACATATATTTGAAATGCCTATCGGCTTCTATATCTGAAATGCCTATCGACACCTATTTTTAAAATGCCAATCGGCAATTATATCTGAAATGCCTATCGGCACCTATATCTAAAATGCCTATCGGCACCTATTTTTGAAATGCCTATCGGAAACTACATCTGAAATGCCTATCAGCACCTATATTTGAAATTCCTATCGGCAACCATATCTGGGATGCCTATCGGCACCTATATTTAAAATGCCTATCGGCTTCTATATCTGAAATGCCTATCGGCACCTATTTTTAAAATGCCAATCGGCAACTATATCTGAAATGCCTATCGGCAAGTATATCTGAAATGCCTATCGGCACCTATTTTTGGAATGCCTATCGGAAACTACATCTGAAATGCCTATCAGCACCTATATTTGAAATGCCTATCGGCAACCATATCTGGAATGCCTATCAGCACCTATATTTGAAATGCCTATCGGCTTCTATATCTGAAATGCCTATCGGCACCTATATTTAAAATGCCAATCGGCAACTATATCTGAAATGCCTATCGGCACCTATATCTGAAATGCCTATCGGCACCTATTTTTGAAATGCCTATCGAAAACTACATCTGAAATGCCTATCAGCACCTATATTTGAAATGCCTATCGGCAACTATATCTGATATGCCTATCGGCACCTATATCTGAAATGCCTATCGGCACCTATTTTTGAAATGCCAATCGGCAACTATATCTGAAATGCCTATCGGTACCTATTTTTGAAATGCCTATCAGAAACTACATCTGAAATGCCTATCAGCACTTATATTTGAATAGCCTATCGGTAACCATATCGGGAATGCCTATCGGCACCTATATTTGAAATGCCTATCGGCTTCTATATTTGAAATGCCTATCGGCACCTATTTTTAAAATGCCAATCGGCAACTATATCTGAAA
>JAVRKA010000730.1:0-58468 GCA_034508555.1 Venustoraphidia nigricollis | reverse complement strand
GGTGCCGATAGGCTTTCCAGATATGGTTGCCGATAGGCATTTCAAATATAGGTGCTGATAGGCATTTCAGATGTAGTTTCCGATAGGCATTTCAAATATAGGTGCCGATAGGCATTTCAGATAAAGGTGCCGATAGGCATTTCAGATATAGTTGCTGATTGGCATTTTAAAAATAGGTGCCGATAGGCATTTCAGATATATAAGCCGATAGGCATTTCAAATATAGGTGCCGATGAGCATTCAAGATATGGTTGCCGATAGGCATTTCAAATATAGGTGCTGATAGGCATTTCAGATGTTGTTTCCGATAGGCATTTCAAAAATTGGTGTCGATAGGCATTTCAGATATAGAAGCCGATAGGCATTTCAAATATAGGTGCCGATAGGCATTCCAGATATGGTTGCCGATAGGCATTTCAAATATAGGTGCTGATAGGCATTCCGGATGTAGTTTCCGATAGGCATTTCAAAAAATGGTGCCGATAGGCATTTCAGATATAGGTGCCGATTGGCATTTTAAAATAGGTACCGATAGGCATTTTAAAAATAGGTACCGATAGGCATTTCAGATATAGAAGTTGATAGGTATTTCAAATATAGGTGTCGATAGGCATTTTAGATATGGTTGCCGATAGGCATTTCAAATATAGGTGCTGATAGGCATTTCAGATGTAGTTTCCGATAGGCATTTCAAAAAATAGGTGCCGATAGGCATTTCAGATATAGATGCCGATAGGCATTTCAGATATAGTTGCCGATTGGCATTTTAAAAATAGGTGCCGATAGGCATTTCAGATATAGAAGCCGATAGGCATTTCAAATATAGGTGCCGATAGGCATTCCAGATATGGTTGCCGATAGGCATTTCAAATATAGGTGCTAATAGGCATTTCAGATGTAGTTTCCGATAGGCATTTCAAATATAGGTGCTGATAGGCATTTCAGATGTAGTTTTAGATAGGCATTTCAAAAATAGGTGCCAATAGGCATTTCAGATATAGTAGCCGATTGGCATTTTTAAAAATAGGCGCCGATAGGTATTTCAGATATAGAAGCCGATAGGCATTTCAAATATAGGCGCCGATAGGCATTCCAGATATGGTTGCCGATAGGCATTTCAAATATAGGTGCTGATAGGCATTTCAGATGTAGTTTCCGATAGGCATTTCAAAAATAGGTGCCGATAGGCATTTCAGATATAGGTCCCGATAGGCATTTCAGATATAGTTGCCGATTGGCATTTTTAAAAAATAGGTGCCGATAGGCATTTCAGATATAGAAGCCGATAGGCATTTCAAATATAGGTGCCGATAGGCATTCCAGATATGGTTGCCGATAGGCATTTCAAATATAGGTGCTGTAGGCATTTCAGATGTAGTTTCCGATAGGCATTTCAAAAATTGGTGCCGATAGGCATTTCAGATATAGGTGCCGATAGGCATTTCAGATATAGTTGCCGATTGGCATTTTAAAAATAGGTGCCGATAGGCATTTTCAGATATAGAAGCCGATAGGTATTTCAAATATAGGTGTCGATAGGCATTTCAGATATGATTGCCGATGGGCATTTTAAATATAGGTGCTGATAGGCATTTTCAGATGTAGTTTCCGATAGGCATTTCAAAAATAGGTGTCGATAGGCATTTCAGATATAGGTGCCGATAGGCATTTCAGATATAGTTGCCCATTGGCATTTTAAAAATAGGTGCCGATAGGCATTTCAGATATATAAGCCGATAGGCATTTCAAAATATAGGTGCCGATGAGCATTCCAGATATGGTTGCCGATAGGCATTTCAAATATAGGTGCTGATAGGCATTTCAGATGTAGTTTCCGATAGGCATTTCAAAAATTGGTGCCGATAGGCATTTCAGATATAGGTGCCGATAGGCATTTCAGATATAGTTGCCGATTGGCATTTTAAAAAAAGGTGCCGATAGGCATTTCAGATATAGAAGCCGATAGGGATTTTAAATATAGGTGTCGATAGGCATTTCAGATATGGTTGCCGATAAGCATTTCAAATATAGGTGCTGATAGGCATTTCAGATGTAGTTTCCGATAGGCATTTCAAAAATAGGTGCCGATAGGCATTTCAGATATAGGTGCCGATAGGCATTTCAGATATAGTTGCCGATTGGCATTTTTAAAAAATAGGTGCCGATAGGCATTTCAGATATATAAGCCGATAGGCATTTCAAATATAGGTGCCGATGAGCATTCCAGATATGGTTGCCGATAGGCATTTCAAATATAGGTGCTGATAGGCATTTCAGATGTAGTTTCCGATAGGCATTTCAAAAATTGGTGTCGATAGGCATTTCAGATATAGAAGCCGATAGGCATTTCAAATATAGGTGCCGATAGGCATTCCAGATATGGTTGCCGATAGGCATTTCAAATATAGGTGCTGATAGGCATTCCGGATGTAGTTTCCGATAGGGATTTCAAAAAATGGTGCCGATAGGCATTTCAGATATAGGTGCCGATTGGCATTTTAAAAATAGGTACCGATAGGCATTTTAAAAATAGGTACCGATAGGCATTTCAGATATACAAGCCGATAGGTATTTCAAATATAGGTGTCGATAGGCATTTTAGATATGGTTGCCGATAGGCATTTCAAATATAGGTGCCGATAGGCATTTCAGATGTAGTTTCCGATAGGCATTTCAAAAATAGGTGCCGATAGGCATTTCAGATATAGGTGCCGATAGGCATTTCAGATATAGTTGCCGATTGGCATTTTAAAAATAGGTGCCGATAGGCATTTCAAATTTAGGTGCCGATAGGCATTGCAGATATAGTTGCCGATAGGCATTTCAAATATAGGTGCTGATAGGCATTTTAGATGTTGTTTCTGATAGGCATTTCAAAAATTGATGCCGATAGGCATTTCGGATATAGGTGCCGATAGGCATTTCAGATATAGTTGCCGATTGGCATTTTAAAAACAGGTGCCGATAGGCATTTCAGATATAGTTGCTGATTGGCATTTTAAAAATAGGTGCCGATAGGCATTTCAGATATATAAGCCGATAGGCATTTCAAATATAGGTGCCGATGAGCATTCAAGATATGGTTGCCGATAGGCATTTCAAATATAGGTGCTGATAGGCATTTCAGATGTAGTTTCCGATAGGCATTTCAAAAATTGGTGTCGATAGGCATTTCAGATATAGAAGCCGATAGGCATTTCAAATATAGGTGCCGATAGGCATTCCAGATATGGTTGCCGATAGGCATTTCAAATATAGGTGCTGATAGGCATTCCGGATGTAGTTTCCGATAGGCATTTCAAAAAATGGTGCCGATAGGCATTTCAGATATAGGTGCCGATTGGCATTTTAAAATAGGTACCGATAGGCATTTTAAAAATAGGTACCGATAGGCATTTCAGATATAGAAGTTGATAGGTATTTCAAATATAGGTGTCGATAGGCATTTTAGATATGGTTGCCGATAGGCATTTCAAATATAGGTGCTGATAGGCATTTCAGATGTAGTTTCCGATAGGCATTTCAAAAATAGGTGCCGATAGGCATTTCAGATATAGATGCCGATAGGCATTTCAGATATAGTTGCCGATTGGCATTTTAAAAATAGGTGCCGATAGGCATTTCAGATATAGAAGCCGATAGGCATTTCAAATATAGGTGCCGATAGGCATTCCAGATATGGTTGCCGATAGGCATTTCAAATATAGGTGCTAATAGGCATTTCAGATGTAGTTTCCGATAGGCATTTCAAATATAGGTGCTGATAGGCATTTCAGATGTAGTTTTAGATAGGCATTTCAAAAATAGGTGCCAATAGGCATTTCAGATATAGTAGCCGATTGGCATTTTAAAAATAGGCGCCGATAGGTATTTCAGATATAGAAGCCGATAGGCATTTCAAATATAGGCGCCGATAGGCATTCCAGATATGGTTGCCGATAGGCATTTCAAATATAGGTGCTGATAGGCATTTCAGATGTAGTTTCCGATAGGCATTTCAAAAATAGGTGCCGATAGGCATTTCAGATATAGGTCCCGATAGGCATTTCAGATATAGTTGCCGATTGGCATTTTAAAAATAGGTGCCGATAGGCATTTCAGATATAGAAGCCGATAGGCATTTCAAATATAGGTGCCGATAGGCATTCCAGATATGGTTGCCGATAGGCATTTCAAATATAGGTGCTGTAGGCATTTCAGATGTAGTTTCCGATAGGCATTTCAAAAATTGGTGCCGATAGGCATTTCAGATATAGGTGCCGATAGGCATTTCAGATATAGTTGCCGATTGGCATTTTAAAAATAGGTGCCGATAGGCATTTCAGATATAGAAGCCGATAGGTATTTCAAATATAGGTGTCGATAGGCATTTCAGATATGATTGCCGATAGGCATTTTAAATATAGGTGCTGATAGGCATTTCAGATGTAGTTTCCGATAGGCATTTCAAAAATAGGTGTCGATAGGCATTTCAGATATAGGTGCCGATAGGCATTTCAGATATAGTTGCCCATTGGCATTTTAAAAATAGGTGCCGATAGGCATTTCAGATATATAAGCCGATAGGCATTTCAAATATAGGTGCCGATGAGCATTCCAGATATGGTTGCCGATAGGCATTTCAAATATAGGTGCTGATAGGCATTTCAGATGTAGTTTCCGATAGGCATTTCAAAAATTGGTGCCGATAGGCATTTCAGATATAGGTGCCGATAGGCATTTCAGATATAGTTGCCGATTGGCATTTTAAAAAAAGGTGCCGATAGGCATTTCAGATATAGAAGCCGATAGGGATTTTAAATATAGGTGTCGATAGGCATTTCAGATATGGTTGCCGATAAGCATTTCAAATATAGGTGCTGATAGGCATTTCAGATGTAGTTTCCGATAGGCATTTCAAAAATAGGTGCCGATAGGCATTTCAGATATAGGTGCCGATAGGCATTTCAGATATAGTTGCCGATTGGCATTTTAAAAATAGGTGCCGATAGGCATTTCAGATATATAAGCCGATAGGCATTTCAAATATAGGTGCCGATGAGCATTCCAGATATGGTTGCCGATAGGCATTTCAAATATAGGTGCTGATAGGCATTTCAGATGTAGTTTCCGATAGGCATTTCAAAAATTGGTGTCGATAGGCATTTCAGATATAGAAGCCGATAGGCATTTCAAATATAGGTGCCGATAGGCATTCCAGATATGGTTGCCGATAGGCATTTCAAATATAGGTGCTGATAGGCATTCCGGATGTAGTTTCCGATAGGGATTTCAAAAAATGGTGCCGATAGGCATTTCAGATATAGGTGCCGATTGGCATTTTAAAAATAGGTACCGATAGGCATTTTAAAAATAGGTACCGATAGGCATTTCAGATATACAAGCCGATAGGTATTTCAAATATAGGTGTCGATAGGCATTTTAGATATGGTTGCCGATAGGCATTTCAAATATAGGTGCTGATAGGCATTTCAGATGTAGTTTCCGATAGGCATTTCAAAAATAGGTGCCGATAGGCATTTCAGATATAGGTGCCGATAGGCATTTCAGATATAGTTGCCGATTGGCATTTTAAAAATAGGTGCCGATAGGCATTTCAAATTTAGGTGCCGATAGGCATTGCAGATATAGTTGCCGATAGGCATTTCAAATATAGGTGCTGATAGGCATTTTAGATGTAGTTTCTGATAGGCATTTCAAAAATTGATGCCGATAGGCATTTCGGATATAGGTGCCGATAGGCATTTCAGATATAGTTGCCGATTGGCATTTTAAAAACAGGTGCCGATAGGCATTTCAGATATAGAAGCCCATAGGTATTTCAAATATAGGTGTCGATAGGCATTTCAGATATGGTTGCCGATAGGCATTTCAAATATAGGAGCAGATAGGCATTTCAGATGTAGTTTCCGAAAGGCATTTCAAAAATATATGCCGATAGGCATTTCAGATATAGGTGCCGATAGGCATTTCAGATATAGTTGCCGATTGGTATTTTAAAAATAGGTGCCGATAGGCATTTCAGATATAGAAGCCGATAGGCATTTCAAATATAGGTGCCGATAGGCATTTCAAATATAAGTGCTAATAATCATTTCAGATGTAGTTTCCGATAGGCATTTCAAAAATAGGTACCGATAGGCATTTCAGATATAGGTGCCGATAGGCATTTCTGATATAGTTGCCAATTGGCATTTTAAAAATAGGTGTCGATAGGCATTTCAGATATAAAACCCGATAAGCATTTCAAATATAGGTGCCGATAGGCAATCCAGATATGGCTGCCGATAGGCATTTCAAATATAGGTGCTGATAGGCATTTCAAATGTTGTTTCCGATAGGCATTTCAAAAATAGGTTCCGATAGGCATTTGAATTATAGGTGCCGATAGGCATTTCAGATATACACTCCGATTGGCATTTTAAAAATAGGTGCCGATAGGCATTTTAGATGTAGTTTCCGATAGGCATTTCAAAAATAGGTGCCGATAGGCATTTCAGATATAGGTGCCGATAGGCATATCAGATATAGTTGCCGATAGGCATTAAAAATATAGGTGCCGATAGGCATTTCAAATATAGGTGTCGATCGGCATTTCAGATATAAATGCCGTAGGGCATTTCAGATATAGGTGCCGATAGGCTTTTCTGATGTGGTTGCCGATAGGCATTTCAAATATAAATGCTGATAGGCATTTCAGATGTAGTTTTCGATAGGCATTCCAAAAATAGGTGCCGATAGGCATTTGCGATATAGGTGCCGATAGGCACTTCAGATATAGTTGCCGATTGGCATTTTAAAAATAGGTGCCGATAGGCATTTTAGATATAGAAGCCGATAGGCATTTCAAATATAGGCGCCGATAGACATTCCAGATATGGTTGCCGATAGGCATTTCAAATATAGGTGCTGATAGGCATTTCAGATGTAGTTTCCGATAGGCATTTCTAAAATAGGTGCCGATAGGCATTTCAGATATAGGTGCCGATTGGCATTTCAATTATAGTTGCCGATTGGCATTTTAAAAATAGGTGCCGATAGGCATTTCAGATATAGAAGCCGATAGGGATTTCAAATATAGGTGTCGATAGCTATTTCAGATATGGTTGCCGATAAGCATTTCAAATAAAGGTGCTGATAGGCATTTCAGATGTATTTTCCGATAGGCATTTTAAAAATAGGTGCCGATAGGCATTTCAGATATAGTTGCCGATTGGTATTTTAAAAATAGGTGCCGATAGGCATTTCAGATATAGAAGCCGATAGGCATTTCAAATATAGGTGCCGATAGGCATTCCAGATATGGTTGCCGATAGGCATTTCAAATATAAGTGCTGATAATCATTTCAGATGTAGTTTCCGATAGGCAATTCAAAAATAGGTACCGATAGGCATTTCAGATATAGGTGCCGATAGGCATTTCAGATATAGTTGCCAATTGGCATTTTAAAAATAGGTGTCGATAGGCATTTCAGATATAGGTGCCGATAGGCATTTCAGATATAGTTGCCAATTGGCATTTTAAAAAAAGGTGTCGATAGGCATTTCAGATATAGGTGCCGATTGGCATTTTAGATATAGTTGCCGATTGGCATTTTAAAAATAGGTGCCGATAGGCATTTTAGATATAGAAGCCGATAGGTATTTCAAATATAGGTGTGGATAGGCATTTCAGATATGGTTGCCGATAGGCATTTCAAATATAGGTGCTGATAGTCATTTCAGATGTAGTTTCCGATAGGCATTTCAAAAATAGGTTCCGATAGGCATTTTAGATATAGGTGCCGATAGGCATTTCCGATATACTTACCGATTGGCATTTTAAAAATAGGTGCCGATAGGCATTTTAGATATAGAAGCCGATTGGTATTTAAAATATAGGTGTGGATAGGCATTTCAGGTATGGTTGCCGATAGGCATTTCAAATATAGGTGCTGATAGTCATTTCAGATGTAGTTTCCGATAGGCATTTCAAAAATAGGTTCCGAAAGGCATTTTAGATATAGGTGCCGATAGGCATTTCAGATATACTTAAAGATTGGCATTCCAAAAATAGGTGCCGATAGGCATTTCAGATATAGGTGCCGATAGGCTTATCAGATATAGTTGCCGATAGGCATTTAAAATAAAAGTGCCGATAGGCATTTCAAATATAGGTGTCGATCGGCATTTCAGATATAAATGCCGAAAGGCATTTCAGATATAGGTGCCGATAGGCATTTCAAATATAGGTGCTGATAGGCATTTCAGATGTAGTTTTCGATAGGCATTTCAAAAATAGGTGCCGATAGGCATTTCAGATATAGGTGCCGATAGGCACTTCAGATATAAATGCCGATTTGCATTTTAAAAATAGGTGCCGATAGGCATTTCAGATATAGAAGCCGATAGGCATTTCAAACATAGGCGCCGATAGGCATTCAAGATATGGTTGCCGATAGGCATTTCAAATATAGGTGCTGATAGGCATTTCAGATGTAGTTTCCGATAGGCATTCCAAAAATAGGTGCCGATAGGCATTTCAGATATAGGTGCCGATAGGCATTTCAGATATAGTTGCCGATTGGCATTTAAAAAATAGGTGCCGATAGGCATTTCAGATATAGAAGCCGATAGGGATTTCAAATATAGGTGTCGATAGGCATTTCAGATATGGTTGCCGATAAGCATTTCAAATATAGGTGCTGATAGGCATTTCAGATGTAGTTTCCGATAGGCATTTCAAAAATAGGTGCCGATAGGCATTTCAGATATAGGTGTCGATAGGCTTATCAGATATAGTTGCCGATAGGCATTTAAAATAAAAGTGCCGATAGGCATTTTAAATATAGGTGTCGATCGGCATTTCAGATATAAATGCCGAAAGGCATTTCAGATATAGGTGCCGATAGGCATTTCTGATGTGGTTGCCGATAGGCATTTTAAATATAGGTGCTGATAGGCATTTCAGATGTAGTTTTCGATAGGCATTTCAAAAATAGGTGCCGATAGGCATCTCAGATATAGGTGCCGATAGGCATTTCGGATATAAATGCCGATTGGCATTTTAAAAATAGGTGCCGATAGGCATTTCAAATATAGAAGCCGATAGGCATTTCAAATATAGGCGCCGATAGGCATTCCAGATATGGTTGCCGATAGGCATTTCAAATATAGGTGCTGATAGGCATTTCAGATGTAGTTTCCGATAGGCATTTCAAAAATAGGTGCCGATAGGCATTTCAGATATAGGTGCCGATAGGCATTTCAGATATAGTTGCCGATTGGCATTTTAAAAATAGGCGCCGATAGGCATTTCAGATATAGAAGCCGATAGGGATTTCAAATATAGGTGTCAATAGGCATTTCAGATATGGTTGCCGATAAGCATTTCAAATATAGGTGCTGATAGGCATTTCAGATGTAGTTTCCGATGGGCATTTCAAAAATAGGTGCCGATAGGCATTTCAGATATAGGTGCCGATAGGCATTTCAGATATAGTTGCCGATTGGCATTTTAAAAATAGGTGCCGATAGGCATTTCAGATATAGAAGCCGATAGGCATTTCAAATATAGGTGCCGATAGGCATTCCAGATATGGTTGCCGATAGGCATTTCAAATATAGGTGCTGATAGGCATTTTAGATGTAGTTTCCGATAGGCATTTCAAAATTGATGCCAATAGGCATTTCAGATATAGGTGCCGATAGGCATTTCAGATATAGTTGCCGATTGGCATTTTAAAAACAGGTGCTGATAGGCATTTCAGATATAGAAGCCGATAGGTATTTCAAATATAGGTGTCGATAGGCATTTCAGATATGGTTGCCGATAGGCATTTCAAATATAGGAGCAGATAGGCATTTCAGATGTAGTTTCCGAAAGGCATTTCAAAAATATATGCCGATAGGCATTTCAGATATAGGTGCCGATAGGCATTTCAGATATAGTTGCCGATTGGTATTCTAAAAATAGGTGCCGATAGGCATTTCAGATATAGAAGCCGATAGGCATTTCTAATATAGTTGCCGATAGGCATTCTAGATATAGTTGCCAATAGGCATATCAAATATAAGCGCTGATAATCATTTCAGATGTAGTTTCCGATAGGCATTTCAAAAATAGGTACCGATAGGCATTTCAGATATAGGTGCCGATAGGCATTTCAGATATAGTTGCCGATTGGCATTTTAAAAATAGGTGCCGATAGGCATTTCAGATATAGAAGCCGATAGGTATTTCAAATATAGGTGTGGATAGGCATTTCAGATATGGTTGCCGATAGGCATTTCAAATATAGGTGCTGATAGTCATTTCAGATGTAGTTTCCGATAGGCATTTCAAAAATAGGTTCCGATAGGCATTTCAGATATAGGTGCCGATAGGCATTTCAGATATACTTACCGATTGGCATTTTAAAAATAGGTGCCGATAGGCATTTTAGATGTAGTTTCCGATAGGCATTTCAAAAAAAGGTGCCGATAGGCATTTCAGATATAGGTGCCGATAGGCATATCAGATATAGTTGCCGATAGGCATTTAAAATATATGTGCCGATAGGCATTTTAAATATAGGTGTCGACCGGCATTTCAGACATAAATGCCGAAAGGCATTTCAGTTATAGGTGCCGATAGGCATTTCTGACGTGGTTGCCGATAGGCATTTCAAATATAGGTGCTGATAGGCATTTCAGATGTAGTTTTCGATAGGCATTTCAAAAATAGATGCCGATAGGCATTTCAGATATAGGTGCCGATAGGCACTTCAGATATAGTTGCCGATTGGCATTTTAAAAATAGGCGCCGATAGGTATTTCAGATATAGAATCCGATAGGCATTTCAAATATAGGCGCCGATAGGCGTTCCAGATATGGTTGCCGATAGGCATTTCAAATATAGGTGCTGATAGGCATTTCAGATGTAGTTTCCGATAGGCATTTCAAAAATAGGTGCCGATAGGCATTTCAGATATAGGTGCCGATAGGCATTTCAGATATAGTTGCCGATTGGCATTTTAAAAATAGGTGCCGATAGGCATTTCAGATATAGAAGCCGATAGGCATTTCAAATATAGGTGCCGATAGGCATTCCAGATATGGTTGCCGATAGGCATTTCAAATATAGGTGCTGATAGGCATTTCAGATGTAGTTTCCGATAGGCATTTCAAAAATAGGTGCCGATAGGCATTTCAGATATAGGTGCCGATAGGCATTTCAGATATAGTTGCCGATTGGCATTTTAAAAATAGGTGCCGATAGGCATTTCAGATATATAAGCCGATAGGCATTTCAAATATAGGTGCCGATGAGCATTCCAGATATGGTTGCCGATAGGCATTTCAAATATAGGTGCTGATAGGCATTTCAGTTGTAGTTTCCGATAGGCATTTCAAAAATAGGTGCCGATAGGCATTTCAGATATAGGTGCCGATAGGCATTTCAGATATAGTTTGCCGAATGGCATTTTAAAAATAGGTGCCGATAGGCATTTCAGATATAGAAGCTGATAGGTATTTCAAATATAGGAGTCGATAGGCATTTCAGATATGATTGCCGATAGGCATTTCAAATATAGGTGCTGATAGGCATTTCAGATGTAGTTTCCGATAGGCATTTCAAAAATAGGTGCCGATAGGCATTTCAGATATAGGTGCCGATAGGCTTATCAGATATAGTTGCCGATAGGCATTTAAAATAAAAGTGCCGATAGGCATTTCAAATATAGGTGTCGATCGGCATTTCAGATATAAATGCTGAAAGGCATTTCAGATATAGGTGCCGATAGGCATTTCTGATGTGGTTGCCGATAGGCATTTTAAATATAGGTGCTGATAGGCATTTCAGATGTAGTTTTCGATAGGCATTTCAAAAATAGGTGCCGATAGGCATCTCAGATATAGGTGCCGATAGGCACTTCGGATATAAATGCCGATTGGCATTTTAAAAATAGGTGCCGATAGGCATTTCAGATATAGAAGCCGATAGGGATTTCAAATATAGGTGTCAATAGGCATTTCAGATATGGTTGCCGATAAGCATTTCAAATATAGGTGCTGATAGGCATTTCAGATGTAGTTTCCGATGGGCATTTCAAAAATAGGTGCCGATAGGCATTTCAGATATAGGTGCCGATAGGCATTTCAGATATAGTTGCCGATTGGCATTTTAAAAATAGGTGCCGATAGGCATTTCAGATATAGAAGCCGATAGGCATTTCAAATATAGGTGCCGATAGGCATTCCAGATATGTTTGCCGATAGGCATTTCAAATATAGGTGCTGATAGGCATTTTAGATGTAGTTTCCGATAGGCATTTCAAAATTGATGCCAATAGGCATTTCAAATATAGGTGCTGATAGGCATTTCAGATGTAGTTTCCGATAGGCATTTCAAAAATAGGTGCCGATAGGCATTTCAGATATAGGTGCCGATAGGCATTTCAGATATAGTTTCCGATTGGCATTTTAAAAATAGGTGCCGATAGGCATTTCAGATATAGAAGCCGATAGGCATTTCAAATATAGGTGCCGATAGGCATTCCAGATATGGTTGCCGATAGGCATTTCAAATATAGGTGCTGATAGGCATTTCAGATGTAGTTTCCGATAGGCATTTCAAAAATAGGTGCCGATAGGCATTTCAGATATAGGTGCCGATAGGCATTTCAGTTATAGTTGCCGATTGGCATTTTAAAAATAGGTGCCGATAGGCATTTCAGATATATAAGCCGATAGGCATTTCAAATATAGGTGCCGATGAGCATTCCAGATATGGTTGCCGATAGGCATTTCAAATATAGGTGCTGATAGGCATTTCAGATGTAGTTTCCGATAGGCATTTCAAAAATTGGTGCCGATAGGCACTTCAGATATAGGTGCCGATAGGCATTTCAGATATAGTTGCCGATTGGCATTTTAAAAATAGGTGCCGATAGGCATATCAGATATAGAAGCCGATAGGGATTTTAAATATAGGTGTCGATAGGCATTTCAGATATGGTTGCCGATAAGCATTTCAAATATAGGTGCTGATAGGCATTTCAGATGTAGTTTCCGATAGGCATTTCAAAAACAGGTGCCGATAGGCATTTCAGATATAGGTGCCGATAGGCATTTCAGATATAGTTGCCGATTGGCATTTTAAAAATAGGTGCCGATAGGCATTTCAGATATAGAAGCCGATAGGCATTTCAAATATAGGTGCCGATAGGCATTCCAGATATGGTTGCCGATAGGCATTTCAAATATAGGTGCTGATAGGCATTTTAGATGTAGTTTCCGATAGGCATTTCAAAAATTGATGCCGATAGGCATTTCGGATATAGGTGCCGATAGGCATTTCAGATATAGTTGTCGATTGGCATTTTAAAAACAGGTGCCGATAGGCATTTCAGATATAGAAGCCGATAGGTATTTCAAATATAGGTGTCGATAGGCATTTCAGATATGGTTGCCGATAGGCATTTCAAATATAGGAGCAGATAGGCATTTCAGATGTAGTTTTCGAAAGGCATTTCAAAAATATATGCCAATAGGCATTTCAGATATAGGTGCCGATAGGCATTTCAGATATAGTTGCCGATTGGTATTTTAAAAATAGGTGCCGATAGGCATTTCAGATATAGAAGCCGATAGGCATTTCAAATATAGTTGCCGATAGGCATTCCAGATATGGTTGCCGATAGGCATATCAAATATAAGCGCTGATAATCATTTCAGATGTAGTTTCCGATAGGCATTTCAAAAATAGGTACCGATAGGCATTTCAGATATAGGTGCCGATAGGCATTTCAGATATAGTTGCCGATTGGCATTTTAAAAATAGGTGCCGATAGGCATTTCAGATATACTTACCGATTGGCATTTTAAACATAGGTGCCGATAGGCATTTTAGATGTAGTTTCCGATAGGCATTTCAAAAATAGGTGCCGATAGGCATTTCAGATATAGGTGCCGATAGGCATATCAGATATAGTTGCCGATTGGCATTTAAAATATATGTGCCGATAGGCATTTCAAATATAGGTGTCGACCGGCATTTCAGATATAAATGCCAAAAGGCATTTCAGATATAGGTGCCGATAGGCATTTCTGATGTGGTTGCCGATAGGCATTTCAAATATAGGTGCTGATAAGCATTTCAGATGTAGTTTTCGATGGGCATTTCAAAAATAAGTGCCGATAGGCATTTCAGATATAGGTGCCGATAGGCACTTCAGATATAGTTGCCGATTGGCATTTTAAAAATAGGCGCCAATAGGTATTTCAGATATAGAAGCCGATAGGCATTTCAAATATAGGCGCCGATAGGCATTCCAGACGTGGTTGCCGATAGGCATTTCAAATATAGGTGCTGATAGGCATTTTAGATGTAGTTTCCGATAGGCATTTCAAAAATAGGTGCCGATAGGCATTTCAGATATAGGTGCCGATAGACATTTCAGATATAGTTGCCGATTGGCAATTTAAAAATAGGTGCCGATAGGCATTTCAGATATAGAAGCCGATGGGCATTTAAAATATAGGTGCCGATAGGCATTCCAGATATGGTTGCCGATAGGCATTTCAAATATAGGTGATGATTTTCATTTCAGATGTAGTTTCCGATAAAAATTTCAAAAATAGGTACCGATAGGCATTTCAGATATAGGTGCCGATAGGCATTTCAGATATAGTTGCCAATTGGCATTTTAAAAATAGGTGTCGATAGTCATTTCAGATATAGGTGCCGATAGGCATTTCAGATATAGTTGCCAATTGGCATTTTAAAAATAGGTGTCGATAGGCATTTCAGATATAGGTGCCGATTGGCATTTCAGTTATAGTTGCCGATTGGCATTTTAAAAATAGGTTTTGATAGGCATTTTAGATATAGGTGCCGATAGGCATTTCAGATATACTTACCGATTGGCATTTTAAAAATAGGTGCCGATAGGCATTTTAGATATAGAAGCCGATAGGTATTTCAAATATAGGTGTGGATAGGCATTTCAGATATGGTTGCCGATAGGCATTTCAAATATAGGTGCTGATAGTCATTTCAGATGTAGTTTCCGATAGGCATTTCAAAAATAGGTTCCGTTAGGCATTTTAGATATAGGTGCCGATAGGCATTTCAGATATACTTACCGATTGGCATTTTAAAAATAGGTGCCGATAGGCATTTTAGATATAGAAGCCGATAGGTATTTCAAATATAGGTGTGGATAGGCATTTCAGATATGGTTGCCGATAGGCATTTCAAATATAGGTGCTGATAGTCATTTCAGATGTAGTTTCCGATAGGCATTTCAAAAATAGGTTCCGATAGGCATTTTAGATATAGGTGCCGATAGGCATTTCAGATATACCCCAAAGATTGGCATTTCAAAAATAGGTGCCGATAGGCATTTCAGATATAGGTGCCGATAGGCTTATCAGATATAGTTGCCGAAAGGCATTTAAAATAAAAGTGCCGATAGGCATTTCAAATATAGGTGTCGATCGGCATTTCAGATATAAATGCTGAAAGGCATTTCAGATATAGGTGCCGATAGGCATTTCTGATGTGGTTGCCGATAGGCATTTTAAATATAGGTGCTGATAGGCATTTCAGATGTAGTTTTCGATAGGCATTTCAAAAATAGGTGCCGATAGGCATCTCTGATATAGGTGCCGATAGGCACTTCGGATATAAATGCCGATTGGCATTTTAAAAATAGGTGCCGATAGGCATTTCAAATATAGAAGCCGATAGGCATTTCAAATATAGGCGCCGATAGGCATTCCAGATATGGTTGCCGATAGGCATTTCAAATATAGGTGCTGATAGGCATTTCAGATGTAGTTTCCGATAGGCATTTCAAAAATAGGTGCCGATAGGCATTTCAGATATAGGTGCCGATAGGCATTTCAGATATAGTTGCCGATTGGCATTTTAAAAATAGGCGCCGATAGGCATTTCAGATATAGAAGCCGATAGGGATTTCAAATATAGGTGTCAATAGGCATTTCAGATATGGTTGCCGATAAGCATTTCAAATATAGGTGCTGATAGGCATTTCAGATGTAGTTTCCGATGGGCATTTCAAAAATAGGTGCCGATAGGCATTTCAGATATAGGTGCCGATAGGCATTTCAGATATAGTTGCCGATTGGCATTTTAAAAATAGGTGCCGATAGGCATTTCAGATATAGAAGCCGATAGGCATTTCAAATATAGGTGCCGATAGGCATTCCAGATATGGTTGCCGATAGGCATTTCAAATATAGGTGCTGATAGGCATTTTAGATGTAGTTTCCGATAGGCATTTCAAAATTGATGCCAATAGGCATTTCAGATATAGGTGCCGATAGGCATTTCAGATATAGTTGCCGATTGGCATTTTAAAAACAGGTGCTGATAGGCATTTCAGATATAGAAGCCGATAGGTATTTCAAATATAGGTGTCGATAGGCATTTCAGATATGGTTGCCGATAGGCATTTCAAATATAGGAGCAGATAGGCATTTCAGATGTAGTTTCCGAAAGGCATTTCAAAAATATATGCCGATAGGCATTTCAGATATAGGTGCCGATAGGCATTTCAGATATAGTTGCCGATTGGTATTTTAAAAATAGGTGCCGATAGGCATTTCAGATATAGAAGCCGATAGGCATTTCTAATATAGTTGCCGATAGGCATTCCAGATATGGTTGCCAATAGGCATATCAAATATAAGCGCTGATAATCATTTCAGATGTAGTTTCCGATAGGCATTTCAAAAATAGGTTCCGATAGGCATTTCAGATATAGGTGCCGATAGGCATTTCAGATATACTTACCGATTGGCATTTTAAAAATAGGTACCGATAGGCATTTTAGATGTAGTTTCCGATAGGCATTTCAAAAATAGGTGCCGATAGGCATTTCAGATATAGGTGCCGATAGGCATATCAGATATAGTTGCCGATAGGCATTTAAAATATATGTGCCGATAGGCATTTTAAATATAGGTGTCGACCGGCATTTCAGATATAAATGCCGAAAGGCATTTCAGATATAGGTGCCGATAGGCATTTCTGATGTGGTTGCCGATAGGCATTTCAAATATAGGTGCTGATAGGCATTTCAGATGTAGTTTTCGATAGGCATTTCAAAAATAGATGCCGATAGGCATTTCAGATATAGGTGCTGATAGGCACTTCAGATATAGTTGCCGATTGGCATTTTAAAAATAGGCGCCGATAGGTATTTCAGATATAGAATCCGATAGGCATTTCAAATATAGGCGCCGATAGGCATTCCAGATATGGTTGCCGATAGGCATTTCAAATATAGGTGCTGATAGGCATTTCAGATGTAGTTTCCGATAGGCATTTCAAAAATAGGTGCCGATAGGCATTTCAGATATAGGTGCCGATAGGCATTTCAGATATAGTTGCCGATTGGCATTTTAAAAATAGGTGCCGATAGGCATTTCAGATATAGAAGCCGATAGGCATTTCAAATATAGGTGCCGATAGGCATTCCAGATATGGTTGCCGATAGGCATTTCAAATATAGGTGCTGATAGGCATTTCAGATGTAGTTTCCGATAGGCATTTCAAAAATAGGTGCCGATAGGCATTTCAGATATAGGTGCCGATAGGCATTTCAGATATATTTGCCGATTGGCATTTTAAAAATAGGTGCCGATAGGCATTTCAGATATATAAGCCGATAGGCATTTCAAATATAGGTGCCGATGAGCATTCCAGATATGGTTGCCGATAGGCATTTCAAATATAGGTGCTGATAGGCATTTCAGATGTAGTTTCCGATAGGCATTTCAAAAATTGGTGCCGATAGGCACTTCAGATATAGGTGCCGATAGGCATTTCAGATATAGTTGCCGATTGGCATTTTAAAAATAGGTGCCGATAGGCATATCAGATATAGAAGCCGATAGGGATTTTAAATATAGGTGTCGATAGGCATTTCAGATATGGTTGCCGATAAGCATTTCAAATATAGGTGCTGATAGGCATTTCAGATGTAGTTTCCGATAGGCATTTCAAAAACAGGTGCCGATAGGCATTTCAGATATAGGTGCTGATAGGCATTTCAGATATAGTTGCCGATTGGCATTTTAAAAATAGGTGCCGATAGGCATTTCAGATATAGAAGCCGATAGGCATTTCAAATATAGGTGCCGATAGGCATTCCAGATATGGTTGCCGATAGGCATTTCAAATATAGGTGCTGATAGGCATTTTAGATGTAGTTTCCGATAGGCATTTCAAAAATTGATGCCGATAGGCATTTCGGATATAGGTGCCGATAGGCATTTCAGATATAGTTGTCGATTGGCATTTTAAAAACAGGTGCCGATAGGCATTTCAGATATAGAAGCCGATAGGTATTTCAAATATAGGTGTCGATAGGCATTTCAGATATGGTTGCCGATAGGCATTTCAAATATAGGAGCAGATAGGCATTTCAGATGTAGTTTTCGAAAGGCATTTCAAAAATATATGCCAATAGGCATTTCAGATATAGGTGCCGATAGGCATTTCAGATATAGTTGCCGATTGGTATTTTAAAAATAGGTGCCGATAGGCATTTCAGATATAGAAGCCGATAGGCATTTCGAATATAGTTGCCGATAGGCATTCCAGATATGGTTGCCGATAGGCATATCAAATATAAGCGCTGATAATCATTTCAGATGTAGTTTCCGATAGGCATTTCAAAAATAGGTACCGATAGGCATTTCAGATATAGGTGCCGATAGGCATTTCAGATATAGTTGCCGATTGGCATTTTCAAAATAGGTGCCGATAGGCATTTCAGATATACTTACCGATTGGCATTTTAAACATAGGTGCCGATAGGCATTTTAGATGTAGTTTCCGATAGGCATTTCAAAAATAGGTGCCGATAGGCATTTCAGATATAGTGGCCGATAGGCATATCAGATATAGTTGCCGATTGGCATTTAAAATATATGTGCCGATAGGCATTTCAAATATAGGTGTCGACCGGCATTTCAGATATAAATGCCAAAAGGCATTTCAGATATAGGTGCCGATAGGCATTTCTGATGTGGTTGCCGATAGGCATTTCAAATATAGGTGCTGATAAGCATTTCAGATGTAGTTTTCGATGGGCATTTCAAAAATAAGTGCCGATAGGCATTTCAGATATAGGTGCCGATAGGCACTTCAGATATAGTTGCCGATTGGCATTTTAAAAATAGGCGCCGATAGGTATTTCAGATATAGAAGCCGATAGGCATTTCAAATATAGGCGCCGATAGGCATTCCAGACGTGGTTGCCGATCGGCATTTCAAATATAGGTGCTGATAGGCATTTTAGATGTAGTTTCCGATAGGCATTTCAAAAATAGGTGCCGATAGGCATTTCAGATATAGGTGCCGATAGGCATTTCAGATATAGTTGCCGATTGGCAATTTAAAAATAGGTGCCGATAGGCATTTCAGATATAGAAGCCGATAGGCATTTAAAATATAGGTGCCGATAGGCATTCCAGATATGGTTGCCGATAGGCATTTTAAATATAGGTGATGATTTTCATTTCAGATGTAGTTTCCGATAAAAATTTCAAAAATAGGTACCGATAGGCATTTCAGATATAGGTGCCGATAGGCATTTCAGATATAGTTGCCAATTGGCATTTTAAAAATAGGTGTCGATAGGCATTTCAGATATAGGTGCCGATAGGCATTTCAGATATAGTTGCCAATTGGCATTTTAAAAATAGGTGTCGATAGGCATTTCAGATATAGGTGCCGATTGGCATTTCAGATATAGTTGCCGATTGGCATTTTAAAAATAGGTTCCGATAGGCATTTTAGATATAGGTGCCGATAGGCATTTCAGATATACTTACCGATTGGCATTTTAAAAATAGGTGCCGATAGGCATTTTAGATATAGAAGCCGATAGGTATTTCAAATATAGGTGTGGATAGGCATTTCAGATATGGTTGCCGATAGGCATTTCAAATATAGGTGCTGATAGTCATTTCAGATGTAGTTTCCGATAGGCATTTCAAAAATAGGTTCCGATAGGCATTTTAGATATAGGTGCCGATAGGCATTTCAGATATACCCCAAAGATTGGCATTTCAAAAATAGGTGCCGATAGGCATTTCAGATATAGGTGCCGATTGGCTTATCAGATATAGTTGCCGATAGGCATTTAAAATAAAAGTGCCGATAGGCATTTCAAATATAGGTGTCGATCGGCATTTCAGATATAAATGCTGAAAGGCATTTCAGATATAGGTGCCGATAGGCATTTCTGATGTGGTTGCCGATAGGCATTTTAAATATAGGTGCTGATAGGCATTTCAGATGTAGTTTTCGATAGGCATTTCAAAAATAGGTGCCGATAGGCATCTCAGATATAGGTGCCGATAGGCACTTCGGATATAAATGCCGATTGGCATTTTAAAAATAGGTGCCGATAGGCATTTCAAATATAGAAGCCGATAGGCATTTCAAATATAGGCGTCGATAGGCATTCCAGATATGGTTGCCGATAGGCATTTCAAATATAGGTGCTGATAGGGATTTCAGATGTAGTTTCCGATAGGCATTTCAAAAATAGGTTCCGATAGGCATTTCAGATATAGGTGCCGATAGGCATTTCAGATATAGTTGCCGATTGGCATTTAAAAAATAGGCGCCGATAGGCATTTCAGATATAGAAGCCGATAGGGATTTCAAATATAGGTGTCGATAGGCATTTCAGATATGGTTGCCGATAGGCATTTCAAATATAGGTGCCGATAGGCATTCCAGATCGGAAACTACATCTGAAATGCCTATCAGCACCTATATTTGAAATGCCTATCGGCAACCATATCTGAAATGCCTATCGACACCTATATTTGAAATACCTATCGGCTTCTATATCTGAAATGCCTATCGGTACCTATTTTTAAAATGCCAATCGGTAACTATATCTGAAATGCCTATCGGCACCTATATCTGAAATGCCTATCGGCACCATTTTTTGAAATGACTATCGGAAACTACATCCGGAATGCCTATCAGCACCTATAAGTAGTAGTTAAGGCGATTTAGGCAGACATACCCCCACCAGGCAGACATACCCCCACCAGGCAGACACATCCCGCCAGACAGCTCACTAGACCTATTCAGACTCATTCATACACTTCTTGATATACTGTGCTTAGCTACGTTCCACACCCCTCTAGAACCATTTCTAAGACGTTACAAGTTACGCTTTTCATCCCTCCAGATGCTCGTTTCCTCCTTGTTTCCATACTTACTTCTTTCCCTTCTAGACTTATAATCTTCTACACACCATATCCCGTCTAAGTCACCGAGGTTGATCGTTGCCCGATTCACCCGCTACGCAACCCGTGTCCTGTTACACAAGTCCCATTATTATGTTATGATGAAGCTATTTTGCATCAGCTTGGTAATTATTTTTAATTCCCGGTAATCCATTATCAATTCCAGACATTGTAAACATTACCCCCGCTGTCCTGCTTAAAAGTCACTGAATAAAGCCAGTAAACCAGATCGCTTCCGAGCTGTGGATTCGAACCTGGAAACGTTCGTGCGCTGACGAGGACGGCGCTTTTGACCGCTCTCGAGCATAATATTAAACTGCCATTAAAATGTGTTGAATATTACACAGATTATGCAAAGACGATTTTAACCCCAGGTAGGTATGCAAGGTACAATACGCTAGAGATGTCCACCACCAAAAGTTGATGTTTTAAATCGCCTGTGAGCTAGGCAACTTGCACACCTTTTTTTTCATGCCAGAGCCAGTGTGTTTTCGAACCCGAGTTCCATAGCTTGGCGTGCCGCGACTAAACCAAGTGAGCTATTGGGTTGACTTGCCTCAGCGCCATTAAAGTGTGTATATAAACACGTCGCGTCTACAGATTGATCATTTAAGGTTGATTGAATACAAGCAAAAATGTAGTTATAGGCTGTTTTAATACTGCGGTGCCTTGTTATCAACTACAATATGTGATGCGTTATAATTGGAATTTATTATAATAGGTTATAATAATAAGCATGTATTTAACATTTTTTATTAACATCAAATTCTCTTATTTATTTATTTTAAAACATCATATTATAAAAAAATCTACCTAGTAGCTTTTATAGGTTCATACAGGAATAAATATTAGCGAACAGATAGACGGACATTCCATTTGTTTTTTTTATCAAGAAGATAGACAGACAGACAGATAGACAGAACCATTTTTATGCTTTTTAGGACGTAAGTTTATTCACGATATTGAGTAATTACTTTGATTACGTTATTATATATTATTATATAAATCATTATTATTAGAAATCACACTGAAATAAAAATTGTTATTTATACTTTAAAACGAGTGTTCACAACAATCTGCAGAGATACTTTTAACATTAAGGTTCCTATCGAGAGAGAGAGAGAGAGAGAGAGAGAGTTCTCGTGTCCCTATTTTCAAAAAAAAAACAGCTCATAAGAAATCATATTATCCAAGCGTTGTTTGGTTGTAGAAGTTTGTAAAAAAGGGGGGAAGAGAGACTTTAAAGGTTTATATAAGGCCTTAGTTTATGTAACTTGAATATTAAAAAGCTATAAATAGAACGTCAATCTGAAAAAAAAGAGGCGGTAAGCATTGAGCTTCCGAGCAGTCAACAACGAAGCAGAAGAATTAAATAATTAACATGGCAGATAATACGAAATTTGAGATCATCCAAGAAAGTGTAAACAAAGTTAAACGTTTTGGAATAAATGGTAGACGTTTGGTTTTTAAGATCAAAGAAGAACCTAAAGGGAATACAGGCGATTCCGTTTTATGGATCAAAAGTGCAATCAACGAGGTCATAGAATATATTACAAGTGAACTGACACCTGAAGACTACGTGGGAATTAGCTTTAACAGCTTGGATCACTCAACGGGTAAAGAAGGATATTTACCCTTTCGAAAAGCTAAAAATTTAACACTTGGAGACATTTATACCGTGTTTTGTTTATCAGCCTGTAAACGTATTATTAAGTTAAAATTTGTATCTTCATACCACACATTTTTCAGAAATTTGACTTCGTTATTATTGAAAATGGGGAACATTTACAAGTTTTCACATGAGGGATTCTCTGACATCGACAATTTTTTCATACAAAGTCGCGGTATGATATCCAAATATGAAAATATTATTTAGTAAAATCAGAGAGTTGGCCGTCTAAAAATTATCAAATGTTGCATTGGAACCATTTTCCAATATATAAATAATTAAAAATGTCAGTAGTGAAACATAATTAAAAAAAACAATAAAGTATGCATAAAATAAATAAAGTTAGGATTAACACAAAGCACCTACATGTATTATAATTCTAATACTTGTGCTTGTAACATCATCTTGGACATGGGCAATCACTTGACACAAATCAGTACTTCATTGCTATTCTTTTCATTTTAATGTAATTGTAAAACTCACACACACACACACACACAACACACGCAGAGAGACACATATACAGACACACCAAAGAGACACCAAACAGACACCAAAGAGACCCCAAAGAGACACCAAACAGACACCAAAGAGACACCAAAGAGACACCAAAGAGACACCAAAGAGACACCAAACAGACACCAAAGAGACACCAAAGAGACACCAAAGAGACACCAAAGAGACACCAAAGAGACACCAAAGAGACACCAAACAGACACCAAAGAGACACCAAAGAGACACCAAAGAGACACCAAAGAGACACCAAAGAGACACCAAAAAGACACCAAAGAGACACCAAAGAGACACCAAAGAGACACCAAATAGAAAAGGGGGGGTACAGTGAGTACACGTCATAAATTTAGAAAGAAAAATATTTAAACAACACGTTATTATAAAACAGTCGGTATGTTAGGTATGTGTCAATACGTGGTGGATATGCGCGGAAATGGTAATGTATATATCTACACACAACAAAAACAGGTTTTTAACATTAAGAATTATTCAAACAAATAAATATTTCAGCAAATTCGTAATAATCTTATACATGGTGGTAAGTCGAATATCACATTTCGTACCTAACAATGTGGGTTTTTTTATTCAAGCGTCTAAAACATTTAGCATTTATAAAATACACGATAATATAAAACAAAAGATTATCTTTTTAGTGTATTTGCCATAAGGCAACATACACTATTGGCGTTGGTCGGATGGCGGGACCTAGGGGTCGGACCAAAATTTCTCGACGTTTCATAACCTCCTAAACACTTTGGCACCATTTTTGAAAATGTTTATATATATATGTATATATATATATATATTTATATATATAGGTATATATGTGTGCGGGCTATAACTTTCGAAGAAGTTAATTTATTTTAACGAAATTTGGCACACATGTTGGAATCCATCACCGCACGAAGCCTATTTAAAATGGGCCCAATCGGGCCATTTTAAGGGTAGTTTTTAGGGGTTGAAAAATGTTTTTGGGGCCCAAAATACCAAAAAAATTCTCCGAATCGTTTCAAAATTGAAATTTAACCCTCTGGTAGTAATTAAAAAGTGTCCCTAAAATTTTAATAAAATCGGCCTGACAGGACCGGACTTACAAATTTTATGAAAACACTAGTTTGCAGATAGTGAATTATTTACTGAAAGTTGCATATAATTTGGTATAGAGGTTCGATTGATAATAATATTGCAATTAGGAAAAAAAATGTTATTTTAAGGGCTGTATTAAGGAGTAAAATTTTTTATTTTGCCCAAAAACCAACTTAAGTTCGCATAATAAAGCCACACTGCCTGTATCAGCAAATACACTATATTGTCGGCAGGGTTTTGGCACTGCGACCCGGGTTTTTTTATATTCTAACACTTTGCATTAATTATGAGTTTTAATTTTAAAAAATATAAATACATTTAATTATTGAATTTTTCGCTCTAGTAATTGCTATGAATTAAGATTTATCAACAAAATTATACAATACGGTCTTTAATGATACGTGCATATACTCGTATAGAGCATTTTTAACGGATTGACTGTCTGCTTATTAATTAATATGCAAAGAATGGAACGTCTGACATTGAGCGGGTACGTGATTTGACCTGTTTATATGTACGTGAACGGATCTTTAAGACGCGCTCCGTTATATAGTAATCATTACAGGTTCTTTGTCTTGTTTGGCGCACGATCACCGTTTTTTTTTCTTTTTCGCCCCCGAGCAACAATTAAACAAATACATTCATAAAAAAAAAACATACTACCGAATTGAGAAACCCTCCTTTTTTGAAGTCGGTTAACAGCAGTGTTAATTTTCAGTCTCACATTAACTTATGTGATGTAACAACACTGTAAACTCTTACATTTTGCATTTAGAATTATAACACTAATTTTAATTGTTAAGATAAATATCTTTATTTCCTTCCTGAGTTGTGCAATTAATTTTTAAAAAGAAAGGAAAAACGAATTAATTTAGATATTTTTAAAGAAAAAGCAAGAAATCACATTTATATAATATAATAATAAAAAATCTTAATAAAATCGATAATTATTGAATTGTTTCATGACACGAGAAAAAAATATAATTAAGCGCACACATTTAGATTAGTCTTCAGTTAAAATCTGAGATACTTGAAAACTTTAAAATGACTTTTTTAATTTCCTGTTGATGAAAATTCAGTCACAAATTTAGAGTAATGACAGCCATTTAAGAAGTGCAGCAGTTCTCACAAAAAAACAAAATTACAGATAGTTCTCTACTTTTTAGCTACAGGATGTAGTTTAAGAAGACTCACATACATCTCCTTCGACTTGAAAAAAAATCTACTTTTTCAAGCAAATCAGCATAAGCAGATTGCTCGACTGGTATATTTTTTATAAAGGGATCTAACGTTCCAAAAGCACTTGTGTTGTAAATATTGAGTAACAGGTTTAACAGCCCGATCTTTGCTTAAAGAAATGAAATTTTGGGGCAGCTAATGATTGCGATTAAATTAAGGTAAATTTAGTAAACCTCAGAGTGAGGCAGATATTGCTACTCAACTAATAAATATATCAAAAATGAACTAAATCATTTACTAAAGTTTGGTTACTAAATTGCATGTCACATGGCTATAATATTATGTACCAATCTTTATACGTTGGAACAAAGACACATTATATTATATGCAAGGCCAATCCGATATTTAACTTTTTTGCAGTCTGTCATTGAGAAAAGACACAGTGTCCTCGTACAAAATAAAAACGTTTAATATTATTGCAGACATGTACGTTATTTACTTTGTTCAATATACAAAAGAAAGTCAGTTGCACAAAAGTTTAACTCAAATACATTTACGGAAACATTACGTGCACTTCTTTTGGGTATAAAATCCATTGCAGGGGGCATCAAATTATGAGTTCTCGCGTGACAGTTCACCTTATACAAAGCTACGGACAGTCGGTTTTATCAAAAGAATAATTCAGAAAAACCTGTTACAATCCAAAAAACAGTGCCTCAATTTTGTGAAAATTTTTGAAAAAAAAACAGCATATAGATACCATAAAATGTGAGTAAATATTTATGTAAAAGTGATTACGTTGTTTTAAGTGTTTCATACCAAAATAAGAAAAAAAAAACACATAGCTTCACCCAGTCTCTATTTCCGTCTGTCACAAATATCCACTAACTGTACTATTTATTTAGAGATGGTTTTTTCTTCTTTATTGACGAGATAATTTTCAATTAAAACGACATAAATCAATAAAATAGGTGATTTTAAGAAAGACAAAATTTTTTAGAAAAAAAATTAGTTAACTGAAAACAGATCCATAAATTAAACTGATCTATAAATTTAATATTATGAAAATTAAATTAAGTGTTAAGATCACTGTATTTTTGAAGAAGAAAGAGAATTTTTATAGAACATAACGCTAAGCTGACGGCGAGGTATAATACTTACCTCGTAGCCTCGATCCCCGGCAGTAGGTGTCATTATTATTTTGTTTACAATTATAGGTATCAGTTTTACTTGTATAGTGTGTAGTGTAAAATACGATTTCTTTTTAATACCGGCTTTTTAAAAGAAACTTAAGCGTTTACGCCTCCTTGAGATTAAAAAAAAAATCGATTTTTGGTTAGATGAATTGTTATACTTTTGAGAACATTTTAAGCGTTTAACTATTCCAGAATACAAATTGTCACCGAAGTTAGCGTTCGAGTCGACTCTAAATAGCTATCGGACCGTTACGAGATCCTAAATTACATGATTCCTTTGGAGAGTTTCGGAAGCTACAAATATTACTCAGGTATATTCGTAGTCATAAATGCCGAACCCTTTATATATTATATTTCTGTATTACACTATAGATTAGAGTACTCAAAGTAGGAACTAGTTTATATTAGACTCACAGAAAATTCTACCAGTTAGTTTTTCTTTAGCATTTTTTCTCGAAACTACTCTTTTCAAATCGGTGTACACGATATATCTCAAGATCTCTACTCAACTGCCGATTTAGTTAAAAATTACAGCACTTATTTTTTTATAATATTATCTAGAAGGTGACAGGGTTTTTTATTGAGGTGCTATGTTATAAATTTAATGTCAAAATTTCAGTACAAATTCGAGTTTTTTTTCCAGACAGCTGTTATTTTCTGTATAAAAAACTCTTTCTCTTACGTGACATTTTAGCTATTGTCCTTCTAAATAGGGAAAAATTATGTTTCAAAAAATGGCCCAACAGAGAAATCAAGTATACCATCAGGAAAAATTTTCAAAAGAGTGTCCTACTTATCGGCTCATAATTCCACCATTTTTAATTGTTAATATTGCAAATTCTTCATAAACTACTATTTCCCTATATGTGTAAAGAAAGATCATTTTATTACTTAATAGCTGCAGCGTCAAAAAAAAAAAAGTTTATTTTTATACCTTTTTCGAGTGCCAAGGGGAGCGTAAATCCTTAATACGTTGAAAGAATATGATTTCATTTGAAAATGCTCTCTCCTATACACTTCTATTATCAACTTTATAGTGACAGTACTAATAAAGGTTAAGTTAAATAGGACAAATACCTTACAAAACAATTAAATTAAGGTTGTTCACTTGTAAAAAGGCTTTTCTTAGGAATTTAATAAAATTGAAGTACGAGGTGAATAAAAGTGCTTTAAATTTAATTTCAAAAAATAATTTTTTCACCGACTGTAAAAAAGAGATAATAGCAATCAAAATGTGCGTAATTAACATACTGGAGATATACCACGTATAAAGAAAACGAGTATCTAAATTCCAAAATATCTCGAAAACGGTTCTTAGTATATTTCTTAAAAAAAAACGAATACATTGTAAATTCAAAAATTATAAATTTTTTTGAAAAAACTGAAATTTTACCGATTTGTTAAAAAAATATAGAGTTTTAAAATCAAAAATATTGTTATTGTACTTGCATGATGACAGTATAAAAGAATCGAAGAAGAAATGGTTTTGAGACAAAAATATGTTGAAAAGATTTTTAAAAATGATCCAGTGTTAATATAAACATTGAGATTAATAAGATTTTTAATAAAACAAAAGTATAAAATACTGCAATCGGCCATGTTAATTGAAACACCGAACGACATCACGCCTTTGTAAATCAAAGAAAACATAAACACTTGAAGTAAATAATCACCGTATCGCTTAAATTTTTGTTGCGAACATTCACTTCAGCATCATTTAATTAGTTGATATGTTGTTTATTCGTGGTTTTGTGATATTTTATAACACTTATGTCATAAGTTATTTTTGAGGTTAGTTAGCTTGCAACTAAAGAAAGTCATACTATTTTTACTACTAAGTACCTACCTACTTTTAAGAAAATACTTAATATAAATCATATCATTAAGTAAATTTACATATCTTTCTGCGAAATACCTCTGCACCACAGCTCTACACCCATAAATACAACATCTAATGTCAGCTGTTACAGAGGCGTGACGTCACAAGCGTTTTCGCTATTACTTCAAAATAGAAAGATAAAAAATGCAATAATTTGCGTTAAAATTTTAATTTATTATTGAAATAATGCTTTTTCGGAAATAGTAGACGTGAACCTACATTATAGAACGGGATTTTTAAAAATCTGCCATCATGCCTATTGTAACTGTATAGGATTGTATCTGTATATTAAAGCTTATATTAAATATGTCGAGTACAGTCTCTTACAAAAAAAAATACAAGTCTTTAGCACGGCGAATCTCTAACTGTTGCTACTTATACATTTGTCTACGACTGTCGCGTGTGAACTACCTTAACTTCAGACGAACGCAACAGTGCTGGTTCTTTTGAATGAGAGTTTATTATTTTGTTAATTATTCAAATGCGATTTATTCCTGTTGCGAGATAAAAATTTATCTTTGAAATATGTCTGTTGTTATTATTATTACAATAGATATATTTTTTTTGTTTATACATAATATTTCGAAATACATTACTCTTGTTTGCTATTGTTAATGTACTGAGCACAACTCATTTTCGGCATAATGTAAGATGTGGCATTTTGAAAGACTGTGTGCGATAATAATTTATGATGCAAATGTTTGATATCAGTGCATATGTTCCACATTTTCCTGCAAGGCCTTACTTATATAACTACACATTTTTCAAGCATACATTTTATTGTATAAAAGGAAATGCCAAAACTGAATTTGTTTAATTGTCTTGCAGCTGTCAACAACAACAACCAGATCTGTCCTTATTACTGTGTGACTATAAACTGCGACAATGGAGCAGATTAATAAAAACGAAACTGTCTGCAAAGATGAGAAAAAAGAAATCAACACTCCAGAACACGTTGACAATAATAAAACGAAAGAAAAAAAATACGAAAAAGTTAATGAAGAACATAGTTTAGTGAGAAAATTTGATATATCGGGGAAAAAGTTAAGCTTTAAGTTGAAAGATATACCCATGGAAGCTAACGGAGCCGAATGGATTAAAGAGGGAATAAATGAAGTTATAACTGATTTACTAGAAGACGTGGATCCGGAATCATACATGGGTATCACTTTCAACATAGCTGACAAGGACGCTAAAGGACCAGGTTTTCTATCGTTTCGTCAAGCACGTCATGTCACCTTTGGTGATGTTTGGAATATAATAGGTGCCATTTTTCAATCCAATGTCGGCTCTCAAAACACCGATACGTTTGAAATGACCGTAACCTCATTCAAAATACCAGGAGGTAGAGGCAAAAGGAAAACGAGTACGAAATTTAATTCATTTGATGAAGAATGTCTTAAACGGAAAGGTATTGTTGTTATTAAAAACACAGATAGCTTATGTCTTCCGAGAGCTCTGGTGGTAGCAATAGCTCAAAAAACCAATAATCCCGAGTACGTAAAACTCAGAAAAACGGACAGTCTTCAAAAAACCAGAGCCCTTGAGCTTCTGAATGAGGCCAAAATTTCTATACCTGAAGAAGGCTCGGGAATTACAACCCTGCAACAATTTCAAGCACATTTAAAAGATTTCAAAATAGTAGTTTACAAGTACGCTACGAAAGGTCGTCAACTTTTTTATGAAGGTCTGAACGAAGAAGCAAACTGTAGAATCAATCTTTTATATCACGAGGGGCACTATAACGTTATCAACTCTCTTACAGCAGCATTTGTGTCCTCATACTTCTGTGAAGATTGTCATACACCTTACAGCGAAAAAGATAAACACTTATGCAAAAATATGTGTAAAAGGTGTGAAGGATCATGTGTGAAGAAACAAGGCGACACTTTCTTGAAATGTTACGAATGTAACAGATCTTTTAAAGGGCTGTCCTGCTTTCACATTCACAAAGAAACACAAATATGCGATAAAAAACAAAAATGCAGTGAATGTTTCAGAATTATAAATAAAAGCCTGAAAAAAACACACATCTGTAATGAAAACTATTGCACAATGTGTAAATCAAGCTACATAAAAAAAGACGAAACCACGCATCTCTGTTACATACAAGCTGATAATAAAATACCACCAGAAACAGGATACGCGTTCATATTTTTTGACGTTGAAACACGACAGGAACGACCTTTATCTTTGTACGATCAGAATACTATGGTGCATGAACCAAATCTAATAGTTTTCAAAATAAGATGTTTTAAGTGTATTGATAGCGAACGGGGTGATGTTTGTCAACTGTGCGGTAGTGTAGAAAAATATATGTATGGTGAAAGTTGTGTAAATTTCTTCATGGAATACGTTCTGGGTATAAGAGAAATATATAAAGAAGTGGTGATTTTAGCACATAATTTGCAAGCTTTCGATGGAATATTCCCCCTAAAATACATAGTAGAAAAAACATCTATAAAACCTGAATTATTAACAAAAGGCACAAAAATTATGATGATGAAAGTAGATAATGTAAAATTCATAGATTCCTTCAACTACTTTCCAATGTCTTTATCGGCGTTGCCTAAAACTTTCGGGCTAAATATAGATTTGAAAAAAGGATACTTTCCGTACATGTTTAATAAAAAAGTTAATGAAAATTACATTGGACCTATGCCTGACATTAAGTTCTTTGAGGTAGATAGACTGAAACCAAAATCGACAACTCAGAAATATAAGGACGCAGAATTAACACAGCAGATTAGAGAAAACGATGATAACAGAGAGTGTTTTAGAAATTGGTATCGTCAAAAGTGTGATCAAAACTACGTTTTTGATTTTAAAAAGGAGCTGATAGAATACTGTCAAATGGATGTAAAAATATTAGAACAGGCCTGTCTAAATTTTAGAAGACTTTTTCTTAAAGAATGCAACGTTTGTCCTTTTATTGAAGCGACAACTATAGCCAGCGCCTGTAATTTAATGTTTCGTCGATTATTTTTAAAACCTGAAACAATTGGTCTAATACCTGCTCAAGGATATAGATTAGCTGATAAGCACTCGGCTATAGCCTTGCAATGGTTGATCTGGGAGGAAAAAACGCGAAATATTTCTATTCAGCATGCTGGAAACTCTAGAGAAGTTGTCATACCAGGTTCTAGATTACGAGTCGATGGATACTGTAACGCAACAAAGCAAGTATTTCAGTTTCATGGATGTTTTTGGCACGGTTGTCCTTCTTGTTTTAATACTTCAAGAGAATTCTCCTTATTCAGACATCCGTACACAACTTTTAATAGTTTATATGAAAAAACGAAAAACAACACGGAGAGAATAGCAGCTAAAGGTTACGAAGTTGTTGAAGTATGGGAATGTGAATTTAAAAGAATGTTAGAAAATAAACCAGATATGCAATGGACAGCGATTCATCCCATTATGAAATTCACGCCTATACTTTCTCGCGATGCGTTCTACGGTGGAAGAACTAGCAATATTGTCGAGTACTATAAAGTTAAAAACAATGAAAAAATATATTATTACGACATTTGTTCCCTATACCCTTATATATGTAAATATGGTCGTTTTCCTATCGGTCACCCAGAAATTTATATAGGAAGTGAAGAGTGTATGCAACGTATACACGAAAAAGGGTTGACAAATCTGTGTGGTTTGATTAAATGTGACGTGTTACCTCCTGAATCATTGTATTTTCCAGTTCTTCCAGTGAAAATGCATAGTAAATTAATGTTTTTACTATGCAAAACCTGTGGTGAAAATATGCAACAAACCGACTGTACACACACAGTTGAAGAGCGAATGCTAACAGGCACGTGGGTTTTTGAAGAGATTGCAAAAGCCGTAGATTTGGGTTATAAAATATTTAAGGTCTACGAGATATGGAGTTATAAATCTACCAAATATAATGAAGAAACAAAATTTGGCGGTTTGTTTTCTGATTTTGTAAATAAATTTGTCAAACTCAAGCAAGAGAGCGATGATTGGCCATCTGGATGTCTCACTGAAGAGCAGAAAAGGTCATACATTGACAAATATTTGTCTTCAGAAGGCGTCCAATTAGATTACTCTAATATTAAAAAAAATCCGGGACTTAGAGCTTTAGCTAAGTTAATGCTTAATAGTTTCTGGGGAAAATTTGGTCAAGTTGAAAGGTTAGCAAATACTACGATAATTAGAAACCCGGCTGATTGGTATTCGTTATCTGTAAACCCCGCGATAGAAATAAATTTTATAAAGACAATTAATGATGAAGTAATAGCTGTAAATTATCAATACGTTGACGATTCACTATGTAAACTAAGAACTGTTAACCCTGTCATAGCCAGTTATGTTACGGCTCAAGCCAGACTTGAGTTGTATAAATACCTGGAAAAATTACAAGAAAAATGTTTATATTTAGATACCGATTCTATAATATTTGTTTCACATGTTGAAAATCCTATAAAAACAGGTGAATTCTTAGGAGACATGACAGATGAACTTTGTAAAGATTTTGGACCTGACAGTTATATAGTGGAATTTTGTTCAGGTGGTCCTAAATCTTATGCTTACGTTGGTTATTCACCTGAAAAAAAAATTTATTTTTCCGTAATAAAAATAAAAGGAATAACGTTAAATTATACAAATTTAGAAAAAATAAATTTTAATGTCATGAAAAATTTTACTCTAAAAATAAATACTGACAACAATAAAGTTATCGTGTCTGATAAATCGTTTAGACGTACACACGATTTAAATATAATCACATGTGAAACGACAAAGACTTTCGAGCCAAATTCGATAAAAAGAAAATTTTATGATGATTATTCTTTGCCATTTGGCTATAAAAAAGCACAAAAACTATCATAATAAAAATAATTAAAAGAAATTATTGCGTTTGGTTTGATAATATAAGATTAAAATATAATTTTACTTCTAGAGAGAAAGAGAGAAGATATTTTTAACTGTTGTAGAATATATTTTCAAATAATACTTAAAGTAAGATATTTGCGTTATTTTGTCTTATAATAAATGATATATTTTTAGATATAGGTAAAGCAACATAGTATTAAGTTCTGTTGTCACTAAGCATTTGTATTGTAAATAATGTTATTAATCTTGTTTAATAAGTACTGATGTTTTTAATTATTATCATTTATAACAGTGTTTGTATTATTATATTTCTGTATGTGTCGCTATTAATAAAAAGCAATAAATATTTACAAATGTCTTTTTTTATTGATTAAGATTACCTTGCTTATTTTCAGTATTTTGTAATCTTAAAAATAATGTAGACGTAAATATGTATTTTTGTATCTTAGTCATAAAAAATGTCAATGAAGGTTGAAACTTGGCATAACTCTTAACTTTGTCATACTAATTAATATTTTCCGATCTTAGGGTTTTGTAAATCTACTAAAAAGTAACGCAATCGTCCAACATTTTTGATTATGATTCAATTAAAATATACAAAAGTTTTCGTAATTAAATAAAAAAAGTAATAACGTTTTTAATGTTATAGAAAATATATAGCCATTGCTTTCGTCATTCATTTTTCGCCAAAACAACTGTGAAATAAATAAAGATTTGTCACTAGTCAGTATTAAACAGAGGCAAACGTTTTTAAATGATTAGTTTGCAATAATCGCTTTACAAATTGTGCACAAACGATGACAAATTCGTATGGAGCTATTAAAGGACCATTTGACCACCCCCCCTGATACCTCGGCTGGAACGCTTTTTATCTAATACACATGAGTGTGACGATAATAATGCCTTCTTTTTTTTAGAGAGAGATTGGAACAAATCTATTCTCTTAAGATTAGTGGACAACCTATAAATAGTGCTAGAATTTAACATTAATACGTACATTGTCATAAAAAATATCCTATTTGCATTTTTGAAACGACTCTAAAGTTAAAGTTGATATTGCTCTTTTTTTGAATAACAATAAATACTAACACGTCTATCTAACATAATATGACAAATTGTCTGCCTCAAGTGATCGCAATACGTTCATGTAACGTACGTTATGTAGGTGAATATCATATAAAGACTTCAGGTTTCATTATTTCGATATGAAAGTCCGACTTCATTATCACCTGCAATACGTACACTTCAAATATTATATTATGGTCATAATATTATTATGTTTCACTACTGACATTTTTAATTATTTATATATTGGAAAATGGTTCCAATGCAACATTTGATAATTTTTAGACGGCCAACTCTCTGATTTTACTAAATAATATTTTCACATTTGGATATCATACCGCGACTTTGTATGAAAAAATTGTCGATGTCAGAGAATCCCTCATGTGAAAACTTGTAAATGTTCCCCATTTTCAATAATAACGAAGTCAAATTTTTGAAAAAATGTGTGGTATGAAGATACAAATTTTAACTTGCCATTGTGACGTCACAACGGTGACACTTTTCCGCTTATTAGTGTATGATGTTCTCAATTCATTTTATTGACCTGCGTGGCTAAGAATTTACTTTCATATAAACAGTATAATACATATAAGTAAAAGTATATGGTATTATGACAACCTACACACGCATATAAAAAGAAGCATACATACTTAACAAATGCATCACTAATTTGCACAGAAGGTCGTTGAATAATAATACGTTTACAGGCTGATAAACAAAACACGGTATAAATGTCTTTTAAAATTCTTTATTTTTCTTTATCATGCATAACATTTTTGGGAAACCTTTAAATAATACATGTTCATTACTTTATGGTTTTCTCACGTATGTAACACTCATTTGAAATTTATCTGTGCTTAATGCCTGTCCACAAGATTGATGTATTCCGCTTAGAATACTCCATACGTCTCCAAGTGTTAAATTTTTAGCTTTTCGAAAGGGTAAATATCCTTCTTTACCCGTTGAGTGATCCAAGCTGTTAAAGCTAATTCCCACGTAGTCTTCAGGTGTCAGTTCACTTGTAATATATTCTATGACCTCGTTGATTGCACTTTTGATCCATAAAACGGAATCGCCTGTATTCCCTTTAGGTTCTTCTTTGATCTTAAAAACCAAACGTCTACCATTTATTCCAAAACGTTTAACTTTGTTTACACTTTCTTGGATGATCTCAAATTTCGTATTATCTGCCATGTTAATTATTTAATTCTTCTGCTTCGTTGTTGACTGCTCGGAAGCTCAATGCTTACCGCCTCTTTTTTTTCAGATTGACGTTCTATTTATAGCTTTTTAATATTCAAGTTACATAAACTAAGGCCTTATATAAACCTTTAAAGTCTCTCTTCCCCCCTTTTTTACAAACTTCTACAACCAAACAACGCTTGGATAATATGATTTCTTATGAGCTGTTTTTTTTTTGAAAATAGGGACACGAGAACTCTCTCTCTCTCTCTCTCTCTCTCTCGATAGGAACCTTAATGTTAAAAGTATCTCTGCAGATTGTTGTGAACACTCGTTTTAAAGTATAAATAACAATTTTTATTTCAGTGTGATTTCTAATAATAATGATTTATATAATAATATATAATAACGTAATCAAAGTAATTACTCAATATCGTGAATAAACTTACGTCCTAAAAAGCATAAAAATGGTTCTGTCTATCTGTCTGTCTGTCTATCTTCTTGATAAAAAAAACAAATGGAATGTCCGTCTATCTGTTCGCTAATATTTATTCCTGTATGAACCTATAAAAGCTACTAGGTAGATTTTTTTATAATATGATGTTTTAAAATAAATAAATAAGAGAATTTGATGTTAATAAAAAATGTTAAATACATGCTTATTATTATAACCTATTATAATAAATTCCAATTATAACGCATCACATATTGTAGTTGATAACAAGGCACCGCAGTATTAAAACAGCCTATAACTACATTTTTGCTTGTATTCAATCAACCTTAAATGACCAATCTGTAGACGCGACGTGTTTATATACACACTTTAATGGCGCTGAGGCAAGTCAACCCAATAGCTCACTTGGTTTAGTCGCGGCACGCCAAGCTATGGAACTCGGGTTCGAAAACACACTGGCTCTGGCATGAAAAAAAAGGTGTGCAAGTTGCCTAGCTCACAGGCGATTTAAAACATCAACTTTTGGTGGTGGACATCTCTAGCGTATTGTACCTTGCATACCTACCTGGGGTTAAAATCGTCTTTGCATAATCTGTGTAATATTCAACACATTTTAATGGCAGTTTAATATTATGCTCGAGAGCGGTCAAAAGCGCCGTCCTCGTCAGCGCACGAACGTTTCCAGGTTCGAATCCACAGCTCGGAAGCGATCTGGTTTACTGGCTTTATTCAGTGACTTTTAAGCAGGACAGCGGGGGTAATGTTTACAATGTCTGGAATTGATAATGGATTACCGGGAATTAAAAATAATTACCAAGCTGATGCAAAATAGCTTCATCATAACATAATAATGGGACTTGTGTAACAGGACACGGGTTGCGTAGCGGGTGAATCGGGCAACGATCAACCTCGGTGACTTAGACGGGATATGGTGTGTAGAAGATTATAAGTCTAGAAGGGAAAGAAGTAAGTATGGAAACAAGGAGGAAACGAGCATCTGGAGGGATGAAAAGCGTAACATGTAACGTCTTAGAAATGGTTCTAGAGGGGTGTGGAACGTAGCTAAGCACAGTATATCAAGAAGTGTATGAATGAGTCTGAATAGGTCTAGTGAGCTGTCTGGCGGGATGTGTCTGCCTGGTGGGGGTATGTCTGCCGGGTGGGGGTATGTCTGCCTAAATCGCCTTAACTACTACTCCTATATTTGAAATGCCTATCGGCAACCATATCTGGAATGCCTATCGGCACCTATATTTGAAATGCCTATCGGCTTCTATATCTGAAATGCCTATCGACACCAATTTTTGAAATGCCTATCGGAAACTACATCTGAAATGCCTATCAGCACCTATATTTGAAATGCCTATCGGCACCTATATCTGAAATGCCTATCGGCACCAATTTTTGAAATGCCTATCGGAAACTACATCTGAAATGCCTATCAGCACCTATATTTGAAATGCCTATCGGCAAACATATCTGAAATGCCTATCGACACCTATATTTGAAATACCTATCGGCTTCTATATCTGAAATGCCTATCGGCACCTATTTTTAAAATGCCAATCGGCAACTATATCTGAAATGCCTATCGGCACCTATATCTGAAATGCCTATCGGCACCAATTTTTGAAATGCCTATCGGAAACTACATCTGAAATGCCTATCAGCACCTATATTTGAAATGCCTATCGGCAACCATATCTGGAATGCCTATCGGCACCTATATTTGAAATGCCTATCGGCTTCTATATCTGAAATGCCTATCGGCACCTATTTTTAAAATGCCATCGCAACTATATCTGAAATGCCTATCGGCACCTATATCTGAAATGCCTATCGGCACCTATTTTTGAAATGCCTATCGGAAACTACATCTGAAATGCCTATCAGCACCTATATTTGAAATGCCTATCGGCAACCATATCTGGAATGCCTATCGGCGCCTATATTTGAAATGCCTATCGGCTTCTATATCTGAAATACCTATCGGCGCCTATTTTTAAAATGCCAATCGGCAACTATATCTGAAGTGCCTATCGGCACCTATATCTGAAATGCCTATCGGCACCTATTTTTGAAATGCCTATCGAAAACTACATCTGAAATGCCTATCAGCACCTATATTTGAAATGCCTATCGGCAACCATATCTGGAATGCCTATCGGCACCTATATTTGAAAAGCCTATTGGCTTCTATATCTGAAATGCCTATCGGCACCTATTTTTAAAATGCCAATCGGCACCTATATCTGAAAATCCTTTCGGCATTTATATCTGAAATGCCGGTCGACACCTATATTTGAAATGCCTATCGGCATATATATTTTAAATGCCTATCGGCAACTATATCTGATATGCCTATCGGCACCTATATCTGAAATGCCTATCGGCACCTATTTTTGAAATGCCTATCGGAAACTACATCTAAAATGCCTATCGGCACCTATTTTTAAAATGCCAATCGGTAAGTATATCTGAAATGCCTATCGGCACCTATATCTGAAATGCCTATCGGAACCTATTTTTGAAATGCCTATCAGAAACTACATCTGAATTGACTATCAGCACCTATATTTGAAATGCCTATCGGCAACCATATCTGAAATGCCTATCCACACCTATATTTGAAATACCTATCGGCTTCTATATCTGAAATGCCTATCGGCACCTATTTTTAAAATGCCAATCGGCAACTATATCTGAAATGCCTATCGGCACCTATATCTGAAATGCCTATCGGTACCTATTTTTGAAATGCCTATCGGAAACTACATCTATAAAGATTATCAGCACTTATATTTGAAATGCCTATCGGCAACCATATCTGGAATGCCTATCGGCACCTATATTTGAAATGCCTATCGGCTTCTATATCTGAAATGCCTATCGGCACCTATTTTTAAAATACCAATCGGCAACTATATCTGAAATGCCTATCGGCACCTATATCTGAAATGCCTATCGGCACCTATTTTTGAAATGCCTATCGGAAACTCCATCTGAAATGCCTATCAGCACCTATATTTGAAATGCCTATCGGCAACCATATCTGGAATGCCTATCGGCACCTATATTTGAAATGCCTATCGGCAGCCATATCTGGAATGCCTATCGGCACCTATATTTGAAATGCCTATCGGCTTCTATATCTGAAATGCCTATTGACACCTATTTTTAAAATGCCATTCGGCAACTATATCTGAAATGCCTATCGGCACCTATATCTGAAATGCCTATCGGCACCTATTTTTGAAATGCCTATCGAAAACTACATCTGAAATGCCTATCAGCACCTATATTTGAAATGCCTATCGGCAACCATATCTGGAATGCCTATCGGCACCTATATTTGAAATGCCTATCGGCTTCTATATCTGAAATGCCTATCGGCACCTATTTTTAAAATGCCAATCGGCAACTATATCTGAAATGCCTATCGGCACCTATATCTGAATTGCCTATCGGCACATATTTTTGAAATGCCTATCGGCACCTATTTTTGAAATGCCTATCGGAAACTACATCTGAAATGCCTATCAGCACTTATATTTGAAATGCTTATCGGCAACCATATCTGAAATGCCTATCGACACCTATATTTGAAATCCCTATCGGCTTCTATATCTGAAATGCCTATCGGCACATTTTTAAAATGCCAATCGGCAACTATATCTGAAATGCCTATCGGCACCTATATCTAAAATGCCTATCGGCACCTATTTTTGAAATGCCTATCGGAAACTACATCTGAAATGCCTATCAGCATCTATATTTGAAATGCCTATCGGCAACCATATCTGGAATGCCTATCGGCGCCTATATTTGAAATGCCTATCGGCTTCTATATCTGAAATGCCTAACGGCACCTATTTTTAAAATGCCAATCGGCATTTATATCTGAAGTGCCTATCGGCACCTATATCTGAAATGCCTATCGGCACCTATTTTTGAAATGCCTATCGAAAACTACATCTGAAATGCCTATCAGCACCTATATTTGAAATGCCTATCGGCAACCACATCAGAAATGCTTATCGGCACCTATATCTGAAATGCCTTTCGGCATTTATATCTGAAATGCCGATCGACACCTATATTTGAAATGCCTATCGGCACTTTTATTTTAAATGCCTATCGGCAACTATATCTGATAAGCCTATCGGCACCTATATCTGAAATGCCTATCGGCACCTATTTTTGAAATGCCAATCTTTAAGTATATCTGAAATGCCTATTGGCACCTATATCTAAAATGCCTATCGGAACCTATTTTTGAAATGCCTATCGGAAACTACATCTGAATTGACTATCAGCACCTATATTTGAAATGCCTATCGGCAACCATATCTGAAATGCCTATCCACACCTATATTTGAAATACCTATCGGCTTCTATATCTAAAATGCCTATCGGCACCTATTTTTAAAATGCCAATCGGTAAGTATATCCGAAATGCCTATCGGCACCTATATCTAAAATGCCTATCGGAACCTATTTTTAAAATGCCTATCGGAAACTACATCTGAAATGACTATCAGCACCTATATTTGAAATGCTTATCGGCAACCATATCTGAAATGCCTATCAACACCTATATTTGAATTACCTATCGGCTTCTATATCTAAAATGCCTATCGGCACCTATTTTTAAAATGCCAATCGGCAACTACATCTGAAATGCCTATCGGCTTATATATCTGAAATGCCTATCGGCACCTATTTTTAAAATGCCAATCGGCAACTATATCTGAAATGCCAATCGGCACCTATATCTGAAATGCCTATCGGCACCTATTTTAAAAATGCCAATTGGCAACTATATCTGAAATGCCTATCGGCACCTATATCTGAAATGCCTATCGACACCTATTTTTAAAATGCCAATTGGCAACTATATCTGAAATGCCTATCGGCACCTATATCTTAAATGCCTATCGGTACCTATTTTTGAAATGCCTATCGGAAACTACATCTGAAATGATTATCAGCACTTATATTTGAAATGCCTATCGGCAACCATATCTGGAATGCCTATCGGCACCTATATTTGAAATGCCTATCGGCTTCTATATCTGAAATGCCTATCGGCACCTATTTTTAAAATACCAATCGGCAACTATATCTGAAATGCCTATCGGCACCTATATCTGAAATGCCTATCGGCACCTATTTTTGAAATGCCTATCGGAAACTCCATCTAAAATGCCTATCAGCACCTATATTTGAAATGCCTATCGGCAACCATATCTGAAATGCCTATCGGCACCTATATTTGAAATGCCTATCGGCTTCTATATCTGAAATGCCTATCGGCACCTATTTTTAAAATGCCAATCGGCAAATATATCTGAAATGCCTATCGGCACCTATATCTGAAATGCCTATCGGCACATATTTTTGAAATGCCTATCTGAAACTACATCTGAAATGCCTATCAGCACCTATATTTGAAATGCCTATCGGCAACCATATCTGAAATGCCTATCGACACCTATATTTGAAATACCTATCGGCTTTTATATCTGAAATGCCTATCGGCACCTATTTTTAAAATGCCAATCGGTAACTATATCTGAAATGCCTATCGGCACCTATATCTGAAATGCCTATCGGCACCATTTTTTGAAATGTTTATCGGAAACTACATACGGAATGCCTATCAGCACCTATATTTGAAATGCCTATCGGCAACCATATCTGGAATGCCTATGGGCACCTATATTTGAAATGCCTATCGGCTTCTATATCTGAAATGTCTATCGACACCTATTTTTAAAATGCCAACCGGCAACTATATCTGAAATGCCTATCGGCACCTATATCTGAAATGCCTATCGACACCTATTTTTAAAATGCCAATTGGCAACTATATATGAAATGCCTATCGGCACCTATATCTGAAATGCCTATCGGTACCTATTTTTGAAATGCCTATCGGAAACTACATCTGAAATGATTATCAGCACTTATATTAGAAATGTCTATCGGCACCTATTTTTAAAATGCCAATCGGCAACTATATCTGAAATGCCTATCGGCACCTATATCTGAAATGCCTATTGCCACATATTTTTGAAATGCCTATCGGAAACTACATCTGAAATGCCTATCAGCACCTATAATTGAAATGCCTATCGGAACCTATTTTTGAAATGCCTATCGGAAACAACATCTGAAATGACTATCAGCACCTATATTTGAAATGCCTATCGGCAACCATATCTGAAATGCCTATCCACACCTGTATTTGAAATACCTATCGGCTTCTATATCTAAAATGCCTATCGGCACCTATTTTTAAAATGCCAATCGGCAACTATATCTGAAATGCCTATCGGCACCTCTATCTGAAATGCCTATCGGCACCAACTTTTGAAATGCCTATCGGAAACAACATCTGAAATGACTATCAGCACCTATATTTGAAATGCCTATCGGCAACCATATCTGAAATGCCTATCCACACCTGTATTTGAAATACCTATCGGCTTCTATATCTAAAATGCCTATCGGCACCTATTTTTAAAATGCCAATCGGCAACTATATCTGAAATGCCTATCGGCACCTATATCTGAAATGCCTATCGACATTTATTTTTAAAATGCCAATTGGCAACTATATATGAAATGCCTATCGGCACCTATATCTAAAATGCCTATCGGAACCTATTTTTGAAATGCCTATCGGAAACTACATCTGAAATGACTATCAGCACCTATATTTGAAATGCCTATCGGCAACCATATCTGAAATGCCTATCCACACCTATATTTGAAATACCTATCGGCTTCTATATCTAAAATGCCTATCGGCACCTATTTTTAAAATGCCAATCGGTAAGTATATCTGAAATGTCTATCGGCACCTATATCTAAAATGCCTATCGGAACCTATTTTTGAAATGCCTATCGGAAACTACATCTGAAATGACTATCAGCACCTATATTTGAAATGCCTATCGGCAACCATATCTGAAATGCCTATCCACACCTATATTTGAAATCCCTATCGGCTTCTATATCTGAAATGCCTATCGGCACCTATTTTTAAAATGCCAATCGGCAACTATATCTGAAATGCCAATCGGCACCTATATCTGAAATGCCTATCGACACCTATTTTTAAAATGCCAATTGGCAACTATATCTGAAATGCCTATCGGCACCTATATCTGAAATGCCTATCGGTACCTATTTTTGAAATGCCTATCGGAAACTACATCTGAAATGATTATCAGCACTTTTATTTGAAATGCCTATCGGCAACCATATCTGGAATGCCTATCGGCACCTATATTTGAAATGCCTATCGGCTTCTATATATAAATGCCTATCGGCACCTATTTTTAAAATACCAATCGGCAACTATATCTGAAATGCCTATCGGCACCTATATCTGAAATGCCTATCGGCACCTATTTTTGAAATGCCTATCGGAAACTCCATCTGAAATGCCTATCAGCACCTATATTTGAAATGCCTATCGGCAACCATATCTGGAATGCCTATCAGCACCTATATTTGAAATGCCTATCGGCAACCATATCTGGAATGCCTATCGGCGCCTATATTTGAAATGCCTATCGGCATCTATATCTGAAATACCTATCGGCGCCTATTTTTAAAATGCCAATCGGCAACTATATCTGAAGTGCCTATCGGCACCTATTTTTGAAATGCCTATCGAAAACTACATCTGAAATGCCTATCAGCACCTATATTTGAAATGCCTGTCGGCAACCACATCGGAAATGCCTATCGGCACCTATATCTGAAATGCCTTTCGGCATTTATATCTGAAATGCCGGTCGACACCTATATTTGAAATGCCTATCGGCACATATATTTTAAATGCCTATCGGCAACTATATCTGATATGCCTATCGGCACCTATATCTGAAATGCCTATCGGCACCTTTTTTTGAAATGCCTATCGGAAACTACATTTAAAATGCCTATCGGCACATATTTTTAAAGTGCCAATCGGTAAGTATATCTGAAATGCCTATCGGCACCTATATCTGAAATGCCTATCGGAACCTATTTTTGAAATGCCTATCGGAAACTACATCTGAAATGACTATCAGCACCTATATTTGAAATGCCTATCGGCAACCATATCTGAAATGCCCATCCACACCTATATTTGAAATACCTATCGGCTTCTATATCTGAAATGCCTATCGGCACCTATTTTTAAAATGCCAATCGGCAACTATATCTGAAATGCCTATCGGCACCTATATCTGAAATGCCTATCGATACCTATTTTTGAAATGCCTATCGGAAACTACATCTAAAATGATTATCAGCGCTTTTATTTGATATGCCTATCGGCAACCATATCTGGAATGCCTATCGGCAACTATATTTGAAATGCCTATCGGCTTCTATATCTGAAATGCCTATCTGCACCTATTTTTAAAATACCAATCGGCAACAATATCTGAAATGCGTATCGGCACCTATATCTGAAATGCCTATCGGCATATATTTTTGAAATGCCTTTCGGAAACTACATCTGAAATGCCTATCTGCTCCTATATTTGAAATGCCTATCGGCAACCATATCTGAAATGCCTATCGACAGCTATATATGAAATACCTTTCGGCTTCTATATCTGAAATGCCTATCGGCACCTATTTTTAAAATGCCAATCGGCAACTACATCTGAAATGCCTATCGGCTTATATATCTGAAATGCCTATCGGCACCTATTTTTAAAATGCCAATCGGCAACTATATCTGGAATGCCAATCGGCACCTATATCTGAAATGCCTATCGACACCTATTTTTAAAATGCCAATTGGCAACTATATCTGAAATGCCTATCGGCACCTATATCTGAAATGCCTATCGACACCTATTTTTAAAATGCCAATTGCAACTATATCTGAAATGCCTATCGGCACCTATATCTGAAATGCCTATCGGTACCTATTTTTGAAATGCCTATCGGAAACTACATCTGAAATGATTATCAGCACTTATATTTGAAATGCCTATCGGCAACCATATCTGGAATGCCTATCGGCACCTATATTTGAAATGCCTATCGGCTTCTATATCTGAAATGCCTATCGGCACCTATTTTTAAAATACCAATCGGCAACTATATCTGAAATGCCTATCGGCACCAATATCTGAAATGCCTATCGGCACCTATTTTTGAAATGCCTATCGGAAACTCCATCTGAAATGCCTATCAGCACCTATATTTGAAATGCCTATCGGCAACCATAACTGGAATGCCTATCGGCACCTATATTTGAAATGCCTATCGGCAACCATATCTGGAATGCCTATCGGCACCTATATTTGAAATGCCTATCGGCTTCTATATCTGAAATGCCTATCGACACCTATTTTTAAAATGCCAATCGGCAACTATATCTGAAATGCCTATCGGCACCAATATCTGAAATGCCTATCGGCACCTATTTTTGAAGTGCCTATCGGAAACTACATCTGAAATGCCTATCAGCACCTTTATTTGAAATGCTTATCGGCAACCATATCTGAAATAGCTATCGACACCTATATTTGAAATCCCTATCGGCTTCTATATCTGAAATGCCTATCGGCACCTATTTTTAAAATGCCAATCGGCAACTATATCTGAAATGCCAATCGGCACCTATATCTGAAATGACTATCGGCACCTATTTTTGAAATGCCTATCGGCAACCATATCTGGAATGCCTATCGGCTCCTATATTTGAAATGCCTATCGGCTTCTATATCTGAAATGCCTATCGACACCTATTTTTAAAATGCCAATCGGCAACTATATCTGAAATGCCTATCGGCACCAATATCTGAAATGCCTATCGGCACCTATTTTTGAAATGCCTATCGGAAACTACATCTGAAATGTCTATCAGCACCTATATTTGAAATGCCTATCGGCAACCATATCTGAAATGCCTATCCACACCTATATTTGAAATACCTATCGGCTTCTATATCTAAAATGCCTATCGGCACCTATTTTTAAAATGCCAATCGGTAAGTATATCCGAAATGCCTATCGGCACCTATATCTAAAATGCCTATCGGAACCTATTTTTAAAATGCCTATCGGAAACTACATCTGAAATGTTTATCAGCACCTATATTTGAAATGCTTATCGGCAACCATATCTGAAATGCCTATCAACACCTATATTTGAATTACCTATCGGCTTCTATATCTAAAATGCCTATCGGCACCTATTTTTAAAATGCCAATCGGCAACTACATCTGAAATGCCTATCGGCTTATATATCTGAAATGCCTATCGGCACCTATTTTTAAAATGCCAATCGGCAACTATATCTGAAATGCCAATCGGCACCTATATCTGAAATGCCTATCGGCACCTATTTTAAAAATGCCAATTGGCAACTATATCTGAAATGCCTATCGGCACCTATATCTGAAATGCCTATCGACACCTATTTTTAAAATGCCAATTGGCAACTATATCTGAAATGCCTATCGGCACCTATATCTTAAATGCCTATCGGTACCTATTTTTGAAATGCCTATCGGAAACTACATCTGAAATGATTATCAGCACTTATATTTGAAATGCCTATCGGCAACCATATCTGGAATGCCTATCGGCACCTATATTTGAAATGCCTATCGGCTTCTATATCTGAAATGCCTGTCGGCACCTATTTTTAAAATACCAATCGGCAACTATATCTGAAATGCCTATCGGCACCTATATCTGAAATGCCTATCGGCACCTATTTTTGAAATGCCTATCGGAAACTCCATCTAAAATGCCTATCAGCACCTATATTTGAAATGCCTATCGGCAACCATATCTGAAATGCCTATCGGCACCTATATTTGAAATGCCTATCGGCTTCTATATCTGAAATGCCTATCGGCACCTATTTTTAAAATGCCAATCGGCAAATATATCTGAAATGCCTATCGGCACCTATATCTGAAATGCCTATCGGCACATATTTTTGAAATGCCTATCTGAAACTACATCTTAAATGCCTATCAGCACCTATATTTGAAATGCCTATCGGCAACCATATCTGAAATGCCTATCGACACCTATATTTGAAATACCTATCGGCTTTTATATCTGAAATGCCTATCGGCACCTATTTTTAAAATGCCAATCGGTAACTATATCTGAAATGCCTATCGGCACCTATATCTGAAATGCCTATCGGCACCATTTTTTGAAATGTTTATCGGAAACTATATCTGCTTCTATATCTGAAATGTCTATCGACACCTATTTTTAAAATGCCAACCGGCAACTATATCTGAAATGCCTATCGGCACCTATATCTGAAATGCCTATCGACACCTATTTTTAAAATGCCAATTGGCAACTATATATGAAATGCCTATCGGCACCTATATCTGAAATGCCTATCGGTACCTATTTTTGAAATGCCTATCGGAAACTACATCTGAAATGATTATCAGCACTTATATTAGAAATGTCTATCGGCACCTATTTTTAAAATGCCAATCGGCAACTATATCTGAAATGCCTATCGGCACCTATATCTGAAATGCCTATTGCCACATATTTTTGAAATGCCTATCGGAAACTACATCTGAAATGCCTATCAGCACCTATAATTGAAATGCCTATAGGAACCTATTTTTGAAATGCCTATCGGAAACAACATCTGAAATGACTATCAGCACCTATATTTGAAATGCCTATCGGCAACCATATCTGAAATGCCTATCCACACCTGTATTTGAAATACCTATCGGCTTCTATATCTAAAATGCCTATCGGCACCTATTTTTAAAAGGCCAATCGGCAACTATATCTGAAATGCCTATCGGCACCTCTATCTGAAATGCCTATCGGCACCAACTTTTGAAATGCCTATCGGAAACAACATCTGAAATGACTATCAGCACCTATATTTGAAATGCCTATCGGCAACCATATCTGAAATGCCTATCCACACCTGTATTTGAAATACCTATCGGCTTCTATATCTAAAATGCCTATCGGCACCTATTTTTAAAATGCCAATCGGCAACTATATCTGAAATGCCTATCGGCACCTATATCTGAAATGCCTATCGACGTTTATTTTTAAAATGCCAATTGGCAACTATATACGAAATGCCTATCGGCACCTATATCTAAAATGCCTATCGGAACCTATTTTTGAAATGCCTATCGGAAACTACATCTGAAATGACTATCAGCACCTATATTTGAAATGCCTATCGGCAACTATATCTGAAATGCCTATCCACACCTATATTTGAAATACCTATCGGCTTCTATATCTAAAATGCCTATCGGCACCTATTTTTAAAATGCCAATCGGTAAGTATATCTGAAATGCCTATCGGCACCTATATCTAAAATGCCTATCGGAACCTATTTTTGAAATGCCTATCGGAAACTACATCTGAAATGACTATCAGCACCTATATTTGAAATGCCTATCGGCAACCATATCTGAAATGCCTATCCACACCTATATTTGAAATCCCTATCGGCTTCTATATCTGAAATGCCTATCGGCACCTATTTTTAAAATGCCAATCGGCAACTATATCTGAAATGCCAATCGGCACCTATATCTGAAATGCCTATCGACACCTATTTTTAAAATGCCAATTGGCAACTATATCTGAAATGCCTATCGGCACCTATATCTGAAATGCCTATCGGTACCTATTTTTGAAATGCCTATCGGAAACTACATCTGAAATGATTATCAGCACTTTTATTTGAAATGCCTATCGGCAACCATATCTGGAATGCCTATCGGCACCTATATTTGAAATGCCTATCGGCTTCTATATATAAATGCCTATCGGCACCTATTTTTAAAATACCAATCGGCAACTATATCTGAAATGCCTATCGGCACCTATATCTGAAATGCCTATCGGCACCTATTTTTGAAATGCCTATCGGAAACTCCATCTGAAATGCCTATCAGCACCTATATTTGAAATGCCTATCGGCAACCATATCTGGAATGCCTATCAGCACCTATATTTGAAATGCCTATCGGCAACCATATCTGGAATGCCTATCGGCGCCTATATTTGAAATGCCTATCGGCATCTATATCTGAAATACCTATCGGCGCCTATTTTTAAAATGCCAATCGGCAACTATATCTGAAGTGCCTATCGGCGCCTATTTTTAAAATGCCAATCGGCAACTATATCTGAAGTGCCTATCGGCACCTATTTTTGAAATGCCTATCGGAAACTACATCTGAAATGCCTATCAGCACCTATATTTGAAATGCCTGTCGGCAACCACATCGGAAATGCCTATCGGCACCTATATCTGAAATGCCTTTCGGCATTTATATCTGAAATTCCGATCGACACCTATATTTGAAATGCCTATCGGCACATATATTTTAAATGCCTATCGGCAACTATATCTGATATGCCTATCGGCACCTATATCTGAAATGCCTATCGGCACCTTTTTTTGAAATGCCTATCGGAAACTACATTTAAAATGCCTATCGGCACATATTTTTAAAGTGCCAATCGGTAAGTATATCTGAAATGCCTATCGGCACCTATATCTGAAATGCCTATCGGAACCTATTTTTGAAATGCCTATCGGAAACTACATCTGAAATGACTATCAGCACCTATATTTGAAATGCCTATCGGCAACCATATCTGAAATGCCTATCCACACCTATATTTGAAATACCTATCGGCTTCTATATCTGAAATGCCTATCGGCACCTATTTTTAAAATGCCAATCGGCAACTATATCTGAAATGCCTATCGGCACCTATATCTGAAATGCCTATCGATACCTATTTTTGAAATGCCTATCGGAAACTACATCTAAAATGATTATCAGCGCTTTTATTTGATATGCCTATCGGCAACCATATCTGGAATGCCTATCGGCAACTATATTTGAAATGCCTATCGGCTTCTATATCTGAAATGCCTATCTGCACCTATTTTTAAAATACCAATCGGCAACAATATCTGAAATGCCTATCGGCACCTATATCTGAAATGCCTATCGGCATATATTTTTGAAATGCCTTTCGGAAACTACATCTGAAATGCCTATCTGCTCCTATATTTGAAATGCCTATCGGCAACCATATCTGAAATGCCTATCGACAGCTATATATGAAATACCTTTCGGCTTCTATATCTGAAATGCCTATCGGCACCTATTTTTAAAATGCCAATCGGCAACTACATCTGAAATGCCTATCGGCTTATATATCTGAAATGCCTATCGGCACCTATTTTTAAAATGCCAATCGGCAACTATATCTGGAATGCCAATCGGCACCTATATCTGAAATGCCTATCGACACCTATTTTTAAAATGCCAATTGGCAACTATATCTGAAATGCCTATCGGCACCTATATCTGAAATGCCTATCGACACCTATTTTTAAAATGCCAATTGGCAACTATATCTGAAATGCCTATCGGCACCTATATCTGAAATGCCTATCGGTACCTATTTTTGAAATGCCTATCGGAAACTACATCTGAAATGATTATCAGCACTTATATTTGAAATGCCTATCGGCAACCATATCTGGAATGCCTATCGGCACCTATATTTGAAATGCCTATCGGCTTCTATATCTGAAATGCCTATCGGCACCTATTTTTAAAATACCAATCGGCAACTATATCTGAAATGCCTATCGGCACCAATATCTGAAATGCCTATCGGCACCTATTTTTGAAATGCCTATCGGAAACTCCATCTGAAATGCCTATCAGCACCTATATTTGAAATGCCTATCGGCAACCATAACTGGAATGCCTATCAGCACCTATATTTGAAATGCCTATCGGCAACCATATCTGGAATGCCTATCGGCACCTATATTTGAAATGCCTATCGGCTTCTATATCTGAAATGCCTATCGACACCTATTTTTAAAATGCCAATCGGCAACTATATCTGAAATGCCTATCGGCTCCAATATCTGAAATGCCTATCGGCACCTATTTTTGAAATGCCTATCGGAAACTACATCTGAAATGCCTATCAGCACCTTTATTTGAAATGCTTATCGGCAACCATATCTGAAATAGCTATCGACACCTATATTTGAAATCCCTATCGGCTTCTATATCTGAAATGCCTATCGGCACCTATTTTTAAAATGCCAATCGGCAACTATATCTGAAATGCCAATCGGCACCTATATCTGAAATGCCTATCGGCACCTATTTTTGAAATGCCTATCGGCAACCATATCTGGAATGCCTATCGGCTCCTATATTTGAAATGCCTATCGGCTTCTATATCTGAAATGCCTATCGACACCTATTTTTAAAATGCCAATCGGCCACTATATCTGAAATGCCTATCGGCACCAATATCTGAAATGCCTATCGGCACCTATTTTTGAAATGCCTATCGGAAACTACATCTGAAATGTCTATCAGCACCTATATTTGAAATGCCTATCGGCAACCATATCTGGAATGCCTATCGGCGCCTATATTTGAAATGCCTATCGGCTTCTATATCTAAAATGCCTATCGGCACCTATTTTTAAAATGCCAATCGGCAACTATATCTGAGGTGCCTATCGGCACCTATATCTCAAATGCCTATCGGCACCTATTTTTGAAATGCCTATCGAAAACTACATCTGAAATGCCTATCAGAATTTATATTTGAAATGCCTATCGGCAACCACATCAGAAATGCCTATCGGCACCTATATCTGAAATGCCCTACGGCATTTATATCTGAAATGCCGATCGACACCTATATTTGAAATGCCTATCGGCACCTATATTTTAAATGCCTATCGGCAACTATATCTGATATGCCTATCGGCACCTATATCTGAAATGCCTATCGGCACCTATTTTTGAAATGCCTATCGGAAACTACATCTAAAATGCCTATCGGCACCTATTTTTAAAATGCCAATCGGAAAGTATATCTGAAATGCCTATCGGCACCTATATTTGAAATGCCTATCGGAACCTATTTTTGAAATGCCTATCGGAAACAACATCTGAAATGACTATCAGCACCTATATTTGAAATGCCTATCGGCAACCATATCTGAGATGCCTATCCACACCTGTATTTGAAATACCTATCGGCTTCTATATCTAAAATGCCTATCGGCACCTATTTTTAAGATGCCAATCGGCAACTATATCTGAAATGCCTATCGGCACCTATATCTGAAATGCCTTTTGGCACCAACTTTTGAAATGCCTATCGGAAACTCCATCTGAAATGCCTATCAGCACATATATTTGAAATGCCTATCGGCAACCATATCTGGAATGCCTATCGGCACCTATATTTGAAATGCCTATCGGGTTCTTTATCTGAAATGCCTATCGACACCTATTTTTAAAATGCCAATTGGCAACTATATCTGAAATGCCTATCGGCACCTATATCTGAAATGCCTATCGGTACCTATTTTTGAAATGCCTATCGGAAACTACATCTGAAATGATTATCAGCACTAATATTTGAAATGCCTATCGGCAACCATATCTGGTATGCCTATCGGCACCTATATTTGAAATGCCTATCGGCTTCTATATCTGAAATGCCTATCGGCACCTGTTTTAAAATGCCAATCGGCAACTATATCTGAAATGCCTATCGGCTCCTATATCCGAAATGCCTATCGGCAAAAATTTTTGAAATGCCTATCGGAAACTACATCTAAAATGCCTATCAGCACCTATATTTGAAATGCCTATCGGCAAATATATCTGCAATGCCTATCGGTACCTATATTTGAAATGCCTATCGGCTTCTATATCTGAAATGCCTATCGGCACCTATTTTTCAAATGCCAATTGGCAACTATATCTGAAATGACTATCGGCACCTAACTCTGAAATGCCTATCGGCACCTATTTTTGAAATGCCTATCAAAAACTACATCTGAAATGCCTATCAGCACCTATATTTGAAATGCCTATCGGAAACTACATCTGAAATGCCTATCAGCACCTATATTTGAAATGCCTATCGGCAACCATATCTGGAATGCCTATCGGCACCTATATTTAAAATGCCTATCGGCTTCTATATCTGAAATGCCTATCGGCACCTATTTTTAAAATGCCAATCGGCAACTATATCTGAAATGCCTATCGGCACCTATATCTGAAATGCCTATCGGCACCTATTTTTGAAATACCTATCGGAAACTACATCTGAAATGCCTATCAGCACCTATATTTGAAATGCCTATCGGCAACCATATCTGAAATGCCTATCGACACCTATATTTGAAATACCTATCGGCTTCTATATCTGAAATGCCTATCGGCACCTATTTTTGAAATACCTATCGGAAACTATATCTGAAATGACTATCAGCACCTATATTTGAAATGCCTATCGGCAACCATATCTGAAATGCCTATCCACACCTATATTTGAAATACCTATCGGCTTCTATATCTGAAATGCCTATCGGCACCTATTTTTAAAATGCCAATCGGCAACTATATCTGAAATGCCTATCGGCACCTATATCTGAAATGCCTATCGGTACCTATTTTTGAAATGCCTATCGGAAGCTACATCTGAAATGATTATCAGCGCTTATATTTGATATGCCTATCGGCAACCATATCTGGAATGCCTATTGGCAACTATATTTGAAATGCCTATCGGCTTCTATATCTGAAATGCCTATCGGCACCTATTTTTAAAATACCAATCGGCAACTATATCTGAAATGCCTATCGGCACCTATATCTGAAATGCCTATCGGCATATATTTTTGAAATGCCTTTCGGAAACTACATCTGAAATGCCTATCTGCTCCTATATTTGAAATGCCTATCGGCAACCATATCTGAAATGCCTATCGACACCTATATTTGAAATACCTATCGGCTCCTATATCTGAAATGCCTATTGGCACCTGTTTTTAAAATGCCAATCGGCAACTATATCTGAAATGCCTATCGGCACCTATATCCGAAATGCCTATCGGCATCAATTTTGGAAATGCCTATCGGAAACTACATCTAAAATGCCTATCAGCACCTATATTTGAAATGCCTATCGGTAACCATATCTAGAATGCCTATCGACACCTATATTTGAAATGCCTATCGGCTTCTATATCTGAAATGCCTATCGGCACTTATTTTTAAAATGCCAATCGGCAACTATATCTGAAATGCCTATCGGCACCTATATCTGAAATGCCTATCGGCACATATTTTTGAAATGCCTATCGGAAACTACATCTGAAATGCCTATCAGCACCTATATTTGAAATGCCTATCGGCAACCATATCTGAAATGCCTATCGACACCTATATTTGAAATACCTATCGGCTTCTATATCTGAAATGCCTATCGGCACCTATTTTTAAAATGCCAATCGGTAACTATATCTGAAATGCCTATCGGCACCTATATCTGAAATGCCTATCGGCACCATTTTTTTAAATGTCTATCGGCAACTACATCCGGAATGCCTATCAGCACCTATATTTGAAATGCCTATCGGCAACCATATCTGGAATGCCTATCGGCACCTATATTTGAAATGCCTATCGGCTTCTATATCTGAAATGCCTATCGACACCTATTTTTAAAATGCCAATCGGCAACTATATCTGAAATGCCTATCGGCACCTATATCTGAAATGCCTATCGGCACCTATTTTTGAAATTCCTATCGGAAACTACATCTGAAATGCCTATCAGCACCTATATTTGAAATGCTTATCGGCAACCATATCTGAAATGCTTATCGACACCTATATTTGAAATCCCTATCGGCTTCTATATCTGAAATGCCTATCGGCACCTATTTTTAAAATGCCAATCGGCAACTATATCTGAAATGCCTATCGGCACCTATTTTTGAAATGCCGATCGGAAACTACATCTGAAATGCCTATCAGCACCTATATTTGAAATGCCTATCGGCAACCATATCTGGAATGCCTATCGGCGCCTATATTTGAAATGCCTATCGGCTTCTATATCTGAAATGCCTATCGGCACCTATTTTTAAAATGCCAATCGGCATTTATATCTGAAGTGCCTATCGGCACCTATATCTGAAATGCCTATCGGCACCTATTTTTGAAATGCCTATCGAAAACTACATCTGAAATGCCTATCAGCACCTATATTTGAAATGCCTATCGGCAACAATATCTGAAATGCCTATCGACACCTATATTTGAAATACCTATCGGCTTCTATATCTGAAATGCCTATCGGTACCTATTTTTAAAATGCCAATCGGTAACTATATCTGAAATGCCTATCGGCACCTATATCTGAAATGCCTATAGGCACCATTTTTTGAAATGCCTATCGGAAACTACATCCGAATTGCCTATCAGCACCTATATCTGAAATGCCTATCGGCACCTGTTTTTAAAATGCCAATCGGCAACTATATCTGAAATGCCTATCGGCACCTATTTTTGAAATGCCGATCGGAAACTACATCTGAAATGCCTATCAGCACCTATATTTGAAATGCCTATCGGCAACCATATCTGGAATGCCTATCGGCGCCTATATTTGAAATGCCTATCGGCTTCTATATCTGAAATGCCTATCGGCACCTATTTTTAAAATGCCAATCGGCATTTATATCTGAAGTGCCTATCGGCACCTATATCTGAAATGCCTATCGGCACCTATTTTTGAAATGCCTATCGAAAACTACATCTGAAATGCCTATCAGCACCTATATTTGAAATGCCTATAGGCAACAATATCTGAAATGCCTATCGACACCTATATTTGAAATACCTATCGGCTTCTATATCTGAAATGCCTATCGGTACCTATTTTTAAAATGCCAATCGGTAACTATATCTGAAATGCCTATCGGCACCTATATCTGAAATGCCTATCGGCACCATTTTTTGAAATGCCTATCGGAAACTACATCCGAATTGCCTATCAGCACCTATATCTGAAATGCCTATCGGCACCTGTTTTTAAAATGCCAATCGGCAACTATATCTGAAATGCCTATCGGCACCTATATCCGAAATGCCTATCGGCATCAATTTTTGAAATGCCTATCGGAAACTCCATCTAAAATGCCTATCAGCACCTATATTTGAAATGCCTATCGGCAACCATATCTGGAATGCCTATCGGCACCTATATCTGAAATGCCTATCAGCACCTATATTTGAAATGCCTATCGGCTTCTATATCTGAAATGCCTATCGGCACCATTTTTTAAAATGCCAATCGGCAACTATATCTGAAATGCCTATCGGCACCTATATCTGAAATGCCTATCGGCACTTATTTTTAAAATGCCTATCAGAAACTACATCTGAAATGCCTATCAGCCCCTATATTTGAAATGCCTATCGGCAACAATATCTGAAATGCCTATCGACACCTATATTTGAAATACCTATCGGCTTCTATATCTGAAATGCCTATCGGTACCTATTTTTAAAATGCCAATCGGTAACTATATCTGAAATGCCTATCGGCACCTATATCTAAAATGCCTATCGGCACCATTTTTTGAAATGCCTATCGGAAACTACATCCGAATTGCCTATCAGCACCTATATCTGAAATGCCTATCGGCACCTGTTTTTAAAATGCCAATCGGCAACTATATCTGAAATGCCTATCGGCACCTATATCCGAAATGCCTATCGGCATCAATTTTTGAAATGCCTATCGGAAACTCCATCTAAAATGCCTATCAGCACCTATATTTGAAATGCCTATCGGCAACCATATCTGGAATGCCTATCGGCACCTATATCTGAAATGCCTATCGGTACCTATTTTTGAAATGCCTATCGGAAACTACATCCGAATTGCCTATCAGCACCTATATCTGAAATGCCTATCGGCACCTGTTTTTAAAATGCCAATCGGCAACTATATCTGAAATGCCTATCGGCACCTATATCCGAAATGCCTATCGGCATCAATTTTTGAAATGCCTATCGGAAACTCCATCTAAAATGCCTATCAGCACCTATATTTGAAATGCCTATCGGCAACCATATCTGGAATGCCTATCGGCACCTATATCTGAAATGCCTATCGGTACCTATTTTTGAAATGCCTATCGGAAACTACATCTGAAATGATTATCAGCACTTATATTTGAAATGCCTATCGGCAACCATATCTGGAATGCCTATCGGCACCTATATTTGAAATGCCTATCGGCTTATATATCTGAAATGCCTATCGGCACCTATTTTTAAAATACCAATCGGCAACTTTATCTGAAATGCCTATCGGCACCTATATCTGAAATGCCTATCGGCACCTATTTTTGAAATGCCTATCGGAAACTCCATCTGAAATGCCTATCAGCACCTATATTTGAAATGCCTATCGGCAACCATAACTGGAATGCCTATCGGCACCTATATTTGAAATGCCTATCGGCAACCATATCTGGAATGCCTTTCGGCACCTATATTTGAAATGCCTATCGGCTTCTATATCTGAAATGCCTATCGACACCTATTTTTAAAATGCCAATCGGCAACTATATCTGAAATGCCTATCGGCACCAATATCTGAAATGCCTATCGGCACCTATTTTTGAAATGCCTATCGGAAACTACATCTGAAATGCCTATCAGCACCTTTATTTGAAATGCTTATCGGCAACCATATCTGAAATAGCTATCGACACCTATATTTGAAATCCCTATCGGCTTCTATATCTGAAATGCCTATCGGCACCTATTTTTAAAATGCCAATCGGCAACTATATCTGAAATGCCAATCGGCACCTATATCTGAAATGCCTATCGGCACCTATTTTTGAAATGCCTATCGGAAAATACATCTGAAATGTCTATCAGCACCTATATTTGAAATGCCTATCGGCAATCATATCTGGAATGCCTATCGGCGCCTATATTTGAAATGCCTATCGGCTTCTATATCTAAAATGCCTATCGGCACCTATTTTTAAAATGCCAATCGGCAACTATATCTGAAGTGCCTATCGGCACCTATATCTCAAATGCCTATCGGCACCTATTTTTGAAATGCCTATCGAAAACTACATCTGAAATGCCTATCAGCATTTATATTTGAAATGCCTATCGGCAACCACATCAGAAATGCCTATCGGCACACATATCTGAAATGCCCT